>JAWPHD010009905.1:0-99075 GCA_037043455.1 Cyrtodaria siliqua
CAATATCGGCCTTGTATAGGGACATAAGCTGCATAATTATGCTAAAAAGGTTATTACTATTTCAGCCAAAGGGTTTTTAGTATTTACATAAACAACTTTGACAAATAAATGTATATCATTTAATGGAAAATAAGTCCTTAGTTTGAAAACCAGTTGAGAAACAAATATTTTACAGCAAAACTATTGTTTTTTAGCACTTTGGCCTAGGTAAACTCTCTATTGCTGGGGAAAGGAGAAAATAAGAAAATCTTAAATAACTTGCTGACTTCTAATTTGGAATTATCTAACACATTAAAACAACCTTTAGATAGCAATTTTAAAACAAAATATTTTTTTTCTAATTTTTGATAGAGTTTTTTTGATAGAGGATGCAGTGCTCTGTCAAAAAAACAGTGCTCTATCAAAAAAACAGCCACAACACTTTGGCATATGTGAACTTTTTATTTCTTAACCGATTTCCAAAAGTAAGATATATTTATTTCCCACAAAATGTGCATGTTTCACTGACGTATATGTAGGTTCTTATTCAACTGTATCTGAAAAACGAGAAAAATCAACACACTTTTGTGGCAAACTCATTTATATGATAGTGTATTATTGCGTTTTGAGTGGAAGATATTATAGGGCACTGTGCCTCAATTAATGGTAAATAAACAGGTCTGGGTTATACAAGTCTGCCAAAACCATCCCCAGTCCCTTTAATAGTTACTGGCATTTACATGTTTTATCATGTGTAAAAAACAAAAGTGGGAGACGAATGCGTTGCTATTTTTATTATTTATTCCATAAATATTTATTTGTCATTTTTATATCAGTCATTTTTTCTTTCTCAATGCGAAACCCTTTCCTCGCTGTTATATGCAAAACAGTTGTTGTTGCTATGTTCGTTTATGACTGGAAACGCTTCTTAATACCTCGCATGTAATCATTAATGACATTGATAACGTCGCCGATAACATTGTGTATGCTTTAATGTAATCATTAATGACATTGACAACGTCGCCGATAACATTGTGGTATCAGTATATCATGAATTTATTCATTTTTAAAATCATTTAAACTACTAATATAACAGCGACGAAAGGCTTCCGCATTAAAAAGACATGACCCATAAAAGTGACAAATACATATTTTGCGATCGTCGTCTGTTAATTTGTTTAATGAAAGGTAGAATATGCAGATTATATGCTTCAGTCATTCCATTTTTGTCATACTACTCTAGGTTAATAAAGAATTTATGTAACGTGAATGTGATCGACGAATGGTGTATCAATATTGATACGGCTGTCATGTATATCCATCGGAATTGAAGTGACTATTTATCTTCTTTGGAAGTCCTCGGATAAAATGATACCGATATTGTTTTAAAATAAATTTACCTCTGCATGGCAAGTTTACCTTTATCAATGGTCGACAGCGGCTTGCTTCGTTGTTTCGTTTAAAGGCTTACTATGAGGGCTCATAAACTAATGATTTCGACAAAGTGAACGAGACGTTCTCTCATTTGTCCCGATTCAGGTAAGGCATTTCTTTAATACTTCTTTAATGCTGAACTAATTTATTTGTAATACAGAGCACGGAACGTACACACGTATCAGGTGTTCTTCTTCCTTTAAAACTCACCCTCATGTTACTTACTGATTATTCTCGAACTTGTAGTGATTGCATGTATGTAAATGTGTCGTCGAGAACAGTGGTTGATGTAATTAATTTAATTCATAATCGTATTTACAATTACGAATCAAAGGACTGAAGGTCCTGAGATTCGCCAAGATTGAACAGTGTCTGTCTTCTTGGTGAGGATAAAGGGTATGTTAAGTTTTACAGGTGTGGCGTATTAAAATGAAATGTTGCTGCTTAGAACATGAGATGTTTTTTGTACTGTAGTAAGCGAGCTGAATTGATACATGCGTTGTTAGGTACTTGTGAAGAATCTGTGTCTGTATTGGTTCAACCCAGCAAAGCATGGTTAGGATTGAACTGTTGGTTTTATTGAATTCAATTGGGTTTTAAGGAGCACCAAAACGTGAAAAGTTATATGGCGACTAACAGGAATGAACATGCCTGGCTCATCCTCCATGTACATCAAGATAAAATATGGAGAATGGGCCTAGAACCTTGAACCCCATTGGGGTGGGGGGGGGGGGGGGGGGGGGATGGGCCTAGAACCTTGAACCCCATTTGGGTGGGGGGGGGGCAACATATATGTGTAAGAAGCTATGTGTAAGAATTAACAAAAACAACACTGAAATATGTAAAAAAATAAAATAGGATTGAGTTTTGAGTGTGTGTGTGTGTGTGTGTATGTGTGTTGGGGTCGGGCGGGGGGTGGGTGGGGGGGGGGGGGGGGCGAGGAGGCAACATATGTATGAAGCTATGTGTAAGAATTGACTAAAACAGCACAGAAATATGGGGTGGTGGGAGCCCATGCCCCAATATAGGTGAAGTATGAATAAGATGCATAATGCTATAAGAAATCCCAAACCAAAATTATAGATAAATACATGTTTACATGCAAACCTAGATCTGCCTTTATTGCACATTTTATGGGCCACTACAATTTGGGTCCCATATGAGCCAAGAATTTGCAGAATACAAAATTACTTACGCAAGCCTTTAATACTATAAGGAAACTATGGGCTATCATCATTTGGGTTCCATGGGAACCCATGGGTTACAGGAACCAAAATTGCTTATGCAGCCCTTAAGGTAATGCTATTAGAAAGCCCATGGCCAAATCTGATAATTGCTAGGATAAGAAATGTAAGAGATATAGACTTGTAAACACACCTTACGCGCAAACCTTGATGTGGGACGCCGACGCCAACGCCGACGTCGGGGTGATTATTCTTCGAATAGTCGAGTTAATAACTGGTGGATAAACACATGATGTTAACTATAGAATATATTTCAACCTCTCGTTTTCTTGTGAATATTGGTATGTAGCTCAACTGCTCTTTTAAATCTGTCTTACTCTGCTTATACTGTTTGTAAACATTTTGTTGTATATATTAAGGAAAACAAAGAAAATGATTAGAAAGAGAAGTTGAGCTATATAAATCCGTCTACAAGAAAACGAAAGGTTAAAAGTTATTGCAAAGTTAATCAACAATTAAAGCAGTAAAAAATATATCAATAAAAATATATGAACTGTAAACAAAGAAATATGATCAATATCTGGTATATTGCATTTTCTTCTGATTAATGCATCAACTTATTTAATAAGTGGTGAAGAGCAGTAAAACACAATAGCATTTGCTTTATTTACAGCATAACGACCCTTAACACATGTCTAAAACATGGTAAAAGCTTGTTAGAGACAAGATGAGCAAAGCTACAATAAGGTCGAATGACCTTGAAACGAAAGTAATAATTTTTCAAAGGCCTCGTTTTTTTTTATATATTAAAAACACTTTTTTAACTACGGTTTCTTGCTGAAATATTTTATTTAAATTGTTCTGCATAACATTCCACCAATGGGATGAAGTATCTGGGTACACAACATTGAACAAATTATTTTTTTCTGATTTTCGAAAAATGCTTGGGACGGAATTATTTTTTGCAATCGCGTCGGTTTTGGTTTTCGAGTGTGTGTTCCAATAGATTCTGTGAGATAATTATTTTTTATTGAATTCCAGCAAGAAAATAAACACTACATGGGTAAATGCCAAAACATTTGGATTTTCTTCTTCTTTTTACCGTAATGCAAAGATTTCCGTGTGTCCCTTTAAACTATTTGATTTGTTTACCTTGTTGTTGTTGGTAGTAGAAATGAGCACTTCTTGACAAATTCTTTTCATCAACTTGTGTATTTATTTATAGTAGATGCTAACTATTTCTCAAAGTTCTAGGCACAGTAACTACTTTAGTTCCCAATTTGACGGTAAAGCTCATTATCTAGGTCACGCTGTAGGCCACGCATGAGCGGCATGTTTAGCTTACTGGTTTAGAAATTGCGGCGGAAAATGTGTTAATTGATTGCTTATTTTTCGTCACTGATTGTACATTTTCAAATTAATGGTTCTGAATAAATGGATAATTATCGAGTTTCTGCTGCACTATCGAATGAAATGTATTAATATTAATGAGATGTTCGACATCCGGGTAACTAAGCTATTGAAACTTTCCATTCATAAAATATTTATGCGTGTATTATTGCGCATAATATTTCAGTACATTAACGGACACGTATATACCGTATACTATTACAATTATTCACAATCAGTAGTTATTCGGTATATATAACGTTCATGTCAGTCACTTTATCAAATTAAGTTATACTTGAGGCAGTTAAAGGAACTACATTCTCGAAGTGCATTCTCGAAGTGCGTAAATCTCCTCGTCCAAAAACTGGTGTATTACTGCGTATAGTATTTTAGTACATTTACAAAACAGACACGTTTATACTGTATACAATTACAATTATTTCATTATTTCACAATCAGTAGTTATATTATTTGGTATTTATAACGTTCATGTCAGTCACCTCATCAAATTAAGTTGTACTTGAGGCATTTAAAGGAACTACATTCTCGAACTGCTTAAAGCTCCTCAACCAAAAATTCCAACGTCAGAAATGACCGTATACATGACTCCAAAGAGTCAGCCATGCTCACGCATGAGTTGGTGGGGGCATTCCACAGTCTGGTGTGCTCTGAATGACAGAGACTTGATAAAAACATTTTCAGTTAATCCAGTCGTTTGTATATTCCTCGTCGTCTACGTGTGTAAACTTGTGTTGTTAAAGGCCACAGCGTAACGTCAAATGCTCAATATTTTACTGATTTCTTGTTTGTTTTTAATTTTAATCACAATTTATTTTGCTTTTCCCACATTATAACACCACGAATTACAATGAAATGATGTTTTTCCACTTAATCTGAGTTTTTTAAAGAGTAGTATCTGTAAGATCTCAGATGAGTTCTTGAACCATCCAGATTCGATTGCTAATAGCTGACTTGTGGGTTCTCTAGCCCCTCCATTTTATCCAATATTAACCAAACGTACACAGTAGTTATATATCCATAATATCTCGGACGAGTTCTTGAACCAGCCCGAAGTTATCTGCCATCTAGTCCCTCCGTTTTCATCCGATCTTAACCAAACTTACACGGTAGTTATATTTCTGAGTTAATGCTCTCAGATGAGTTTTTGTACCAGCCAGATTCGATTGCTAATAGCTGAGTTATCTGCCCGTGATTTAGTTATATCTGCTGTATTTTATCTCGTTAAGACGATGGGCCCTTCGTTTTCCATCTGATATACCAAACTTGGCCAGATTGTTTATCTCAATGAAACTTCATACAAGGTCGAACACCAGCAAGATCGGATCAGTTACGCTAAAAGTTATGACCATGATATATTGGGTCTATCAGATTTCAGTTGGGCACTGTAGCCCCTCCTTTTCGTATCCGATTTTAAACAAACGTACACAGTAGTTATATTTCCACAAGATCTTGAGTTCTTAAACCAGACAATTTCGATAATAGATCTACCCTTGAATTGTTAAACATGCATACGTTGTCGTGTGGCTATTTAGCACCTCCATTGTTTATTTGATTTTACCAAACTTACACAGTAGTTATATATCCATAAGTTCTCGGGCGAGTTCTTGAACCAGCCGTATTCGATTACGTTTATCTGAGTTATCTGCCTTTGATTTAGTTAAACATTATTTATTTTACCTCTTGTAGACGATGGGGGCTTCATTTTCCATTTGATCTCTACCAACCTTGGTCAGATTGTTGATGTCAATGAAGCTTGCACAAGTAATATATTTATATTTAATAACAATAAAGTTATGCCCCTTAATATATTGAAAAATGCCATGTTTTGGTTTGTTAAATCTGTAGCCACTTCAATTTTCATCTGATATTTACTAACATTTGTGAGAATTTTAATAATAATAAAAGCTCGAACTAGTTTGGAAACCAGCCACTTGACTCCAATCCATCTCCACTCCCTCTTTCCCCCATTGTTTTATAAATATTTTATATTATGAAGTTATTTCCCGTGTTAGACTAGAAACATTGATTCATTTAAAAATGGTATATATATTGCTTTGTTAAGTAGCTACATATTTTTTAATTTAAATTATTTTAAAAAATCTGTAAAAACTCTAGCGCCTTCATTTGTTTTTCATCCGAACTTTGCCAGACTTGTTCAGAATGGTAATTTCAATACAAACTCAGACAAGTTTGAAACAGCCACCTCACACACCCTTGCCAATTTTTAATACATGCAAGCTTCTTTCTTTTACTTGATTTTAGCATTTTTCCGGAAGATGTTATTAATGAGATAAAAGCATTAAAATGCATTACGGACACCATACAACCAGTAGAGCGATACAGGCCCTCTGAGCTGGGCCCTCTTGTGCCTCTTGTTTAACTTGTCTGACCTTTCATTATATGTTATCAACAATCTGACAAAGTAGGGTAAGATCAAACACAATATACATGTGTTAGAATCGTGGCAAGGCGTATATGGCATTTTTCAGTAAAACAAGGACCATATCCAGTACGTGGTCTGAGTATTAATTTTCATACCTCATCCAACCCCTTCTCCAAGAAGTGAAACGGGGTTGGCCGGGTTATGAAATAAAAAGTTCGGCTTAAAATTTTGCATATTGTAAAATTAGAACATTTAATAGGTGACTCTAAACAGGTTATCGCATTTTTTCAGTAAAAATGTTTTTGAACGTGTTTTATTGTCAAAATATCCATTATAAAATCCTGCTAATCATGTCCGAGATTGTATTAAAAGAACTAATCTGTCAAATAACAACACAATTACAAGTACAAAACCGTTTATTAAAGGGACACACGGCAATCTTGAAGTATTTTGAAGTTGAAATGGGTGTCTGGATTTTATATCCAGTATCATTTTTACTTTTGCCCTGGTTACATTTACATAAATCAAATTTTAAGTATTCACTATTTCGTCTTATTATACTATAAATTTTAATATATTACTGGTGCAATAATATCAAAAATTAATAATATTGAAGAACAAATGGCTTAGTACAATTCTTATAATTAACATTAATGATTGAACAAATACAATTTATGTAGAAAAACTAACGGGACGCCGCTAGTTTTTAAAAAATCAAGATTGCCGTATGTCCCTTTAAAACTCTATCCAGGTGTTTAGGTCATATAATAATGTATATGTTCCGATTAAAAGTATAGGATTTTGAAGGGTTCCTAAAATAAGCATAAAATGAATTATGAGTTGGTAATTCTTAATTCCATGCTCCAGTTTTTGGGGTATAGCCTGGCTGGTTAAAGCTGTTTTAATTGTGTCTATAGAGTTTGGATTCTCAAAATATGTAAGTTGTATAAGTTATATATATACTTCGTCGTCACTAAGTTTAGAAACGGTGTACATATGTTGTAAAATGTGGCTCCTGCTGGTGGGATAAGTACTTTAATAGTACTGTAACACTTTGACAAAGTTTGGTAAAAATCAAATACAAAAATGAATTGAATTGGGGTTTTAAGGCGCACCAACACATGAAAAGGTTATATGGCGCCTTACAGGCATGAATATGCCAGGCTCATCTTCCATGTACATCGAGATTAAATATAGAAAATGGGCCTAGAACCTTCTCACCCTGAACTGCAGAGTTGCTGCAAATTCTATCGTAGAAACTCCATTTACGCTGGAGCCACGTTATTGTTTTTCTGCCACTGCTCTTTTGATGCGAGCGAGATAGCACCTGAAACAATGCAGGGATCATGATGAAGACCTTTAATGAACATGAACAAAAAATGATAAAATGAACATGAATTTGGGGGAATTCTACCCCTCTGCCTACACCTCTGCCTATCCCTCAAAAGGGATCTGCAGTGGCCCTATATTTGCCCCGTGACCAAACGGGAGCACCCGGGAACCACACGGGGACAAAAATGAAGCTCGTAGAGTGTTTACCAGGCAGCAGTAAAAGAAGTAGCACTACTGATTTAAACATATTTTTTTGCCATATAATATGCAAACGGGTTGGGCCACTTCCCAACATTAGTTACGGCTCTTCCCAATACAATATATTACAAAAATGTACATGGCTAAGCTAGTAGTTACATAGTACATATGTTCTACGCAAAGTAAGAATATGGACGATTCCGGAATTGCTCTGCGCAAAGTAAGAATTCTTAAAATGCGCAACGATTCCGGAATTGCGCAAGGGGTTAAAATATATAAAGCATACATAAATCACTCTGCGCAATTTGAGAATGTTCTGCGCAAAGTAAGAATTTGTGTTGGGATCTGAAATTTTGAAACCTATTTATTTTCTATTTTCATCTGCTTATTTGCTTTATCCATCTGTGACGAAAATATAAATGTGTTTCATAGTTTAGTATCTTGTATGATTTACATGAACTTAATTATTAACAAAACAACTTGAAGTCCTAAACTTCAAACAATAAAGCACATATTTTTTACCATATTACATACTATTTGGTTAGAAAATTCAATTGAGCTATGTTTATTTTTTTGTAACGAGATTGAATGGCAATGCATTTTATTGATAGTACATTAATAGCCCATTTATGAAACATAACAGAAACAATCATGTAATTACGTTTTACCGACATAAGCCGTAAGTAGTTAAAGTTTTGCCATTTTTAATAATTGTGTCACACTTCTAAAATCAATTAGTATTCATAGATGTTTAATAATAATTAACTTCAATCTGTTTATCAAAAGAGAACCGACACGAATAACTATGTACTATTGCATAATAGGTGAGAATAACTAGATAGGTCGTTTCTATTTGTTGAATCGAAATTAACTCTAAAGTTTGATTGGCATTTCATATGGTATATGTTTTTTCGAAAAAGAGAATTGAGCATGCTACTAATAGCCATGACTATGAACATGTTGATTTTAAATATGTTTGGGATAACGATAAAATAATGGAATACATTGAAAGTCTTAGTAAAAGCGATGTGTGTGAAAATTTATTACTGTTAAATAATAAGTTAGAGCACTGCGTGAGCAATGTTGATATCGATACATGTATACAAGATTTTAATGCAATTATTGATGATGTGTCTTCACCTTTGTTTAAACGGAAGCTTTATTCGAATAACGACATTCAAACATTCGGCGTTTGTAACAAAAATGATAATCCTTGGTATAATGACGAATGTAATGAAAGAAAATTTGTTTTTTTGTACATGCTAGATAAGTAAAGGGACGATAAAAGCGACGATAACAGAATTAATATGGTAAGGGCTAGATCGACTTACAAATCAACCATAAGAAAGTACAGAACATTGTATGATAGAGATAAGACTTCTTTATTTGTGAAAGCTAGATATCAAAATGCTAAATTATATTGGCGTATGTTAAAAGACACTGCAGGAATAAAATCATCAAATATACCGCTGTCATCTTTTGAACAGTATTTTAAAGCTATAAATGATCCAGAGGATGTATTTTTCACTCCTGACGATGATATTTTATATTTTAATGAAAGATATGAGCAGAACGAATTTAGTATTATGTTCGATGAATTAAATGTCATCTTTACAGAAGAAGAGGTAATAAAGTCAATTAAACAATTAAAAACAAATCGATCTGCTGGTCCCGACTTACTTATAAATGAATTATTTTTAAACGGACAAGATATTTTAGCACCGACTTTAATATATTGTTAGATAAAGGTTACTTTCCAGATGTTTGGTCAGAGGGATATATTATTCCATTACATAAACAAGGTAGTATACATAGCGTTGATAATTATAGAGGTATTACCCTGCTCAGTTGTTTAGGAAAGTTATTTACTAGAGCGTTAAATAATAGATTATCTGAATGGGCGGAAAAGTACAGTGTTTTAATTGAAGCACAGGCGGGATTTAGGTCGGGTATGAGTACTGTCGATAACAATTTTGTTTTACATGGTTTAATTACGCATATACTGAATCAGGGGAAAAAATTATATTGTGTATTTATCGATTTTACCAAAGCATTCGATTACGTTGTTAGAGATAACTTATGGTACAAGTTAACCCAATTTGGAATTAGAGGGGAAATTCTTAACATAATTAAATCGATGTATACAACTGTTAAATCAAAAGTAAAATTTTGTAATAATCTAAGTGATGAGTTATTTTGCATGTTAGGTGTCAGGCAAGGCGAATGTTTGTCACCTTTTCTTTTTTCCATGTTTCTTAACGATATTGAAAGTGAATACTTACTTAGTGGACTAGAAGGAGTAGATGTCAATATGTTTAAAATGTTTATGCTTTTATATGCGGATGATATAGTTATATTTGCTAATTCACCCGAAGAGTTACAGGAAAGTCTTAATATATTATCAAATTATTGTAGTAAATGGAAATTAAAAGTTAATTCGACAAAAACAGAAGTAATGATATTTAGAAAAGGGGGAATGTTGCCAAAAAAAATAGCATTTTATTACGAAGACAGAGTTATAGAAACTGTCAGTAAGTTTACTTATTTAGGAATGGCTTTTTCTACTGGTGGATCTTTTACAGAAGCTCAAAATACTCTTTCGGGTCAAGCGCAAAAGGCATTTTTTAAAATGAACAAATACTTATACAAATTTACATTTATTTCACCAAAACACAAATTGGACCTTTTTGATAAGTTAATTACACCAATTCTGAACTATTCATGTGAAATCTGGGGGTTTATACAAGCAAATCCTATTGAACGAGTCCATTTGCAGTTTTGTAAAAGGATTTTAGGGGTTAAAAAGACAACACAAAATGATTTCATATATGGTGAGTTGGGAAGAACATCATTCATTACTAAGAGATATCTCATTATTATAAAATATTGGTTAAAACTTTTACAACTGAGGGAACAAAAATATGTTAAAATTGTGTATAATATGATGTTAAGTGACTTGGAATTGTATCCACAAAAAGTTAACTGGGCATCGCTTGTTAAACATTTATTGGCTTCACTAGGTTTTTTATTATGTATGGATCCAACAAGGAGTTGGAAATGAAAAGATTTTTATTAACGTTATTAAACAAAGACTAAATGATCATTTTATTCAAAATTGGAATCATAGGTTGCAGAGCTCAAGCAGAGCTGTTTTCTACAACAGTATTCAGCCATATTTAGAAAATATAAATGTGTACACATTTTGTCAATCAGTTACAAAACTAAGAGTTTCATCTCACAGATTAAAAATTGAATCTGGCAGATGGGTTAAACCTATTAGAATACCTGTTAACGATAGAACGTGTGATCTTTGTAGAGTGTTAGAAGATGAATTTCATTTTGTATTGGAGTGTGAACGATTTTCGGAGTTAAGGAATCAATATATATCTAAATATTTGTGGAAACGTCCTAACATGCTTAAATTTATAGAATTAATTAACTCAACAAATAAAGTTAGAATTCGTAAATTAGGTATATTTATTTATGAAGCTTTTAACACCTTCTCAATTACACATGATTGCATAATGGCTTATGAAAGTTATATTGTGATATAATATATACTTACCGTTTTCATATATATATACATGTATATGTAGTAATTATTGCACTGCTACCATGTTATAGTTTGTATTTGTATCCTCACGGGCTTTATAGCCTATTGGAAATTTGAAATAAAAGTATCTATCTATCTATGTTAATTTGGTTCAAAAAATGTTTACAGTTATTCTAAGTGACCGTTCACTATGGATGAACATAAACATTTAGTGCAACAGTGTGTTGATAGTGTGTGTAACAAAGCAAATACGAAGTTACTTTCAATGGAAAAATACGAAGAAGTTGTCAATTGTCTAAGTAACTCTAGTGTTTCAGTCAGTGCCACGTTTCGTTGGTGGATTAAAAGCAAAGGATTTAAATTAGTGAATTTCCCGGAGTTAAATCTAATCGATGTATTGTGCGTGCCAGCCAAAATTGAGGTAAGTCATAATATGTTTTAAAGGTACTGCAGGTGATCTGGAAGAACTGTGGCTGTCTATCGAAATATGAATTGTGGGTCGTATTTGATATTAATTTTCATATTAAGTGTGCTCGTGCATTAAATAGGCAATCCAACTTTAATATGTTATATTACGGATCGTTTGCGATAATGGGCCTCATATGGCTATCAAGGGCCAATGTCACAAATAGGCACACCTACCCCAGTTAATTAAAGCTCTCGGGCCTCATATGGCTATATCCGGCCAATATCACTAAGAGGCACACCTACCCCAGTTAATGACCTGTTTATTACATGTGTAACCAAAACAATATTATTTTGGGTATATCTAAATTGAGCAAAGTAAAAAAGTATTTAGATCCATAAAGACATCAATGTTGCATGTGTCCCTTTAAATTTGTATTTAATTATATGCAAGTAGGGTAAAGTCAAAATTATACTGGATAAATAAATCGAGATGTTTGATAAACACATCAAGATTGCCGTGTGTCCCTTTAAACTCCTATCTATCATTATAATATGTTTGGAACAGTGTTCTTCTCAGTAAATCTGATATAAAGTAATTGCGTATTTGTTTTTAATATGATTATTTTGTTCATGTTCTCACTATCTTCACATTTTCTAGTAATTGTTTAGAATATAAACAGGTTTATAACAAGTTGCAATGTAAGCAAATGTAAATGTAAATAATAATACTATTTCTACAATTATACAATTATAATATTTCTACAATGGGTCAGTACGATTTAATTGTTAATAAAACAGTTTGGTCTGGCAAACTAGACGACTCGTTTAGTTTTGTTGAATATCATATGACGCTTTAAGGCTCTAATATATATTTGCTTCTATCGAATGATATAACTATATAACTTAATATGCAAATATATGAGGTTATGCAGCAGATTTGTTTTTAAATTATTAACGTTTATGAAAATGGCATATTATGGTAAATCTTACATATAAATGAGTTTATATACGACCTTCTTTTTTACTTCAATTGAATGATATAACTTAATATGTAAATATATGAGGGTATGTAGACTTAGGTACATAGTATGCATGTACAGAGAGTACGGGGACATATAAAGTGTACGGGACAATTGTATTTATTAACTCATATATAGGGCACGGTATGGAGGTATAATACGTACGTATATAGGGGTATGGAGGTATAATATGTACGTATATAGGGGTATGGCGACATAATAATAGAGAGCACTTGGACTTACTATGAAAGTATATAGAGGGTCTGGGGATATAATATGAAAGAATATAGCGCGTCTGGGGATATACTATGTACGTATTATTATATAGAGGGTATATAGAGGATATGCATAGGGACATAGTATTTAAAGATATAGAAGTGACATAATATCTAAGGATATAGAGGGTATGGGGAAATATTATGTAATGATATAGAGGGTCTGGGGATATATATGTACGTATTATTATATAGAGGGTATATAGAGGATATGCATAGGGACATAGTATTTAAAGATATAGAAGTGACATAATATCTAAGGATATAGAGGGTATGGGGAAATATTATGTAATGATATAGAGGGTCTGGGGATATATATGTACGTATTATTATATAGAGGGTATATAGAGGATATACATAGGGACATAATATGTAAAGATGTAGAGGTGTCATAGTATGTAAGGATATAGAGGGTATGGGGGTATACTACCGTATTTCAGGATATAGAGGGTATGGGGGCATAATATGTAGGGATATATAGGGTACGGGGACATACAATGTAAATATATAAAGGGTATGTAAGGATATAGAGGGTACAGGGAAATACAATGAAAGGATATCTAGGTTGCGGGGACATAATATGTCAATATAGAGGCTATGGGGAAATACAACACGTGCACTTAATCTTGAATGTTAAAGGGACACACGGCAATCTTGAATTTTTAAAAATGCACGGCGTCCCGTTAGTTTTCAACATAACTTGCATTTGTTCAATCAATAATTTTGATTATAAGGAAATTGTTTTAGCATATTACTAAAAAATAAATATATAAAAACTCAATGTTTTATTTAATTATATGCAAGCGTAATTCGTATTTGTATATTGAGCTTTACTAAACTGATAATGTAATAAATACGCCATCATTAATATCCTGGGGTGATAATTGAACGTCATATAAGTATTAATGCTGAATATATTAATGCGTATCAATCAAATCTATTGAAAAGACAAGAAACTCCTTCCTTAATTGTGATTGGCTGATTGAAAGACGAGGGTGTTACTGATCGCGTGTAACACAGTATGATTGGTTAACATGTATCAGAACCCCCAATTCCGGTCTGCATAAGTGGTCGTTAATGGTCAGCATTCCCGGGGGCTCATATGGTAGAGGGACTATAAACCTTAGAATGAAAGAAAAAAGCGTGACGGACACTAACGGCTCGGTGACACCTAACACCTTTAAATAACATTACATATGCGCTCATTATATAAATAACAGTTTGTGACGTTTGTTAGTGCAAGAAACACGCAGTCCTATATCAATTGATAGCAATTACTTAACATATTGTGAATAAATGTGAATAAGTAATTCCACCGATATAATGTTAAATCACGTTTCATTTTAAGATAATGTTTAATTCGTCCTTGTATGAAATTATTGTACATTACGAATGCTATTACATACACACGAGTAATTAGAATTAGGCTCGACGTCTAGGCTATTTTCTGTTGCTAAATCATAAATAGTAAAGGGACTGAAGGCGATATTTTTGATAATTGGTGCCAATACAAATACCAAAAAAAAACACCACAATGTGCTTCAGTTTCATATGAAATATGTCTATGCATTATCTACGGTGTAGTTAGATCACAAAACACGAATTTATAATAGCCTTAAACAAGGATTTGTACAATAATTGCCTTAAAGCTAACGATTTTTTGCGATCAAAGATTTTTATTAACAATAAATAAAACGATTATTTTATGGGACCCGGTTTAATGCATATGATCATTATACATTGTACATATATAGAATAACTTGTTTTTAATTGTGTGGTACTGTTTGGTTTGCTACACTTAAATGTTTGCATTATCATCATCATCATCATCATCATCATCATCATCATCATCATCATCATCATCATCATCATCATCATCATCATCAATGCAACTAACATCAACTAAAGATGCAACGTGTGTTTATCTCCTCATTGTCTATAAAATGTATATTAATATCCCCTATTTATTAAGTAGCATTCAGCTATTCAAATGTCATTAATAGGAATACCATAAACTGGTCATTTGTTCTCAAACGGTCTGTGTAAATGATTGTTTTAGTACATGTGGCAGACGACAGATGTTCTGAACAATAAGACAATTTGACATTTAATATATGTGTATACCTTATCAGTATAATGCTTTAATAAATATGATTAAAACAGGCAAATGCAATTAGTAGTAGTAGTTGTAGCTTTAACATCTGACGCATTTATTGAGTAATTGGCGTGTTTGTTATTTGACAGATGTTCAATATTTGATTTCATTTGTAGATGCCAGTATATACGAAGGTATATGGCAACAAACAAGGGTCCCATGTTTGTATCATAGGAAATCTCTAAAATATATATGGAATGCCCAATTTGACCTGTTATTAGAAATATTATTGTCTGTGCCACGTTTTTTTTTTTTATTTTCAGCCGGATTGCGTAGCAAATCCAGGCTTTTTTTGGCAATCTGTCCGACCGTATGTCCATCTACGCGTAAACGTTTTTGATTAAAGTTTTTGTTTTTCCTCATTTCTCGAAAACGAATTGCCGGAAAGCTTTGAAACTTGGTACACATGTTCAGTTAAAATGGTGAATTCGCAATCCGACGTTTGCACCACTGTGCTTCACTTGTTTATATTTTCTTAGCCATAATGTATCTCCTTATTTCAGTAATATAAATCCGCGCTTTATTGTTTGAGGGCTTCAGCTTGTTTTCTCAATAATTAAGTTCATGTTAATTATTTACCAAACCAAACTATGATTTTTTTTTTATACATTTTATCTTTTTTAACAGACGGATGAAACAATTAAGCATAAGTAAATAGAAATAAATAGGTTTCAAACACTATATTCCTTTTCAAATCCCAACACAAAGTCGTACTTTGCGCAAAACATTCTCAAATTGCGCCGACACATGGTGCATGTTTTATATCGATTAACCCCTTGCGCAATTCCGGAATAGTCCTGCACAATTTCGGAATCGTCGGGCATTTTAAGAATTCTTACTTTGCGCAGAGCAGTTCCGGAATCGTCCATATTCTCACATTGCTTATAACATATATATGGTGATATGGTCGGGAGCTCAACGTTTTCCAAGTTAAGACTTTTGTGCTACATGTCCCTAGTGGGAAACATAAGCACACAGTTTGCAGTCACTATCAGAAAATAACACGGAAAAAACGTTGAAATAAATCGGATGAATGTTCAGCAGCAGGAAGGAATAACCGATTGTGGACTTTTCGCAATTGCAAACGCGACTTCCATATCTTTTAGCGACGATCCAACTTCAATAGTATACAGTCAGGATTTGATGAGATATCATTTTCTTGCATGCGTGGATGAAAAGAAAATGACACCATTTCCACACACGATTAGTAGATGCAGAAAGAGGGTGAAGTTTACTAAAACAAACTAGGGAAACAATATGTTCATTTCTAAAGACGAACTGTATTATTCACATTGACTAACGACATCGAAGAGCATGACCCGGCCACTTGTGTAGCTGTTCATTCTCGACTTTAAGCAAGCACACTCTAGTGTTTTGGTCAACACATTTAGCAAACGTGCTATTCAACATGATGTTATTGATTTTAACTATAATTATGCAGGATTAAAAATAAAATTATTTCATGTATTGGTTTCGCAAATCACTTTTATTCCTAAAGAGGAACTGTATTGTTTTTCACATTACTTAATGAAGAACACGACCCGGCCACTTGTGTATCCGTTGGTTCTCGACTTGAAACAAACACATATAAGTGTTTTGCCAAACATATTTAGCAAACTACACACCATTATGTTATTGACTATAAATATGCATGATGAATGTATTTGTTGTACATCACATCATTTCTTAAGACGAACTGTATTATTATTCACAATAATGACAAACTAAATAGCAGTATGTTATTGATTCTAACTATAACACTATACATATGCATAATTAAAAATAAACTTTGTCCGTGTATTTGTTATCCCTTAATTACCTTTACCCTAATGATATATTTTAAAGAGAGTGGATGCGATCTGGAAGCATTATGGGTGTCAGCCCAAATACAAATACAACCACAAACATGGGTTTCAGATTCATATTGAATATGCACTAAACTAGGAGTTATCCATAACGGCCGATTCAATCATTGTTAAAGGGGTTGATGCGCTTTTTTCAAACAAGGTTTATTTTAAAGGGCTCTAAAAAACTTTAAAAAAGCATGTCATGTCTTCTTTATTTTTCATGGCATTTTGATTTTTCTTTTAGTTTTTTTCGAGTTTTTCAGAGCCCTTTTAAATAAATCCTGTTTAAAAATAGTGCATCAACACCTTTAATGAAATAGTTTGGTCAGGAAAACAATACGACTGTGT
Source organism: Cyrtodaria siliqua (assembly GCA_037043455.1). NCBI lineage: Eukaryota > Metazoa > Mollusca > Bivalvia > Adapedonta > Hiatellidae > Cyrtodaria > Cyrtodaria siliqua. The sequence goes on from JAWPHD010009905.1 coordinate 17,526, forward strand.
TGTATAAATCATTAATTGTAATTCATGCAAATCTTTAAGAATCTTATAAATTATTGTTTATAGAAGAAGATGAAGAAGATAAATGTTTATTAAAGTGTCACAAATCATCACATGGCAAACACAACGTTCAGTACAACATATTAACATATATATGAGATTTTGGGCCTATATCGGCCTATGAGTCACTAAATTTATACAAATCAATAACATGCCGATTATGTGTTATTTTGGTACCTTAATATCTAGATAACACTCATTCTTAAGAAAAATCAAACATTATGGAGTTTAAAAATAGTTTAAAATATAATAACTTAGAATTGGCAAACATACTGAGAAGGCGATAATCTTCATATACAAAAGAGGACATAAAGCTGTTAAACGACGGAATGATTTTGACAGATAAACATATCACAATAGTAATATAAGTACACCCCCACTTACATTAACATTTATGATTTAGAAACAACACGCACTGCAGCCGAGTCGTCGAGCTTTCCAGACCGCACATGTTTATTAGCAATAATTGACCGTAATGTAAAATTAATCCAATACATATGCATTTGTATATGAAATTGAAGCACATTATAAATGTTTACATGAGTTTAGTCTGTATTTGATTACGCAAAACTTGGTATTTTTTTTGTGTTTTAACTGACAGAAATAGAGCAGATCTTATGAAACTGTGTATCGCCATATGTTAACCTTTTGGACAAAGACTTGTGTACTAACATAAAATACAACCTTGATTTAAAAACAACAACAGCGGACTAAATATAATCAAAAATAATTTTTAAATGTATTCAGTATTTCAATTGACACCAATTACTTTTCTAGATTGCCTAAAGTCCCTTTAAAATTATCCTGATGTTTTCTGGATTTAATAGCATTTTTACTTCTTTAGAATTTAATATGCTAGTATGAAAAAAACAAATAAAAATGTATACCCGCAAATATGTTTAAGAACCCAAATTCCTACTTTGTCCCAATTCCTACTTTGCGTACGGACGATAACGAAACTATTCCTACTTTGTCCCTATTCCTACTTTGCGCACGGACGATTCCGGAATTGAACCGCGCATTTTGAGAATTCCGATAATGTCGCGCATTTTAAGAATTCTTACTTTGCGCAGGGGAATTCCGGAATTGTCCATATTCTCATTTTGCGCATAACATATATACACATTGTTGGTTTAACAATTACCATATGCTTGAATATACCTGAGATCACAAGAAAGTTCTCTCTGAGAGTTTAAAATACTTTTTTTCATCATTTTATTCACTCACAACATATAATTTCGAATTCCTGTGCTGAGATCAGCACTACTCTAGTGTTATTAACCTAATATAGCTGGTTTGCCAACTTGGTCGGGCTTTTATTGATATAAACAATCTGGCCAAGTTGGCAAATATCAAATACAAAACGAAGGTGCTAGAATGTTCCCAAGCACAAGGCATAATATGTATTTGTTTAAAATAAAACAATGGCCATTACTCTAGTGTTATTAACCCAATATAACTGGTTTGCAGACTTGTCCGAATCTGGCCAAGTTGGAAAATATCAACTACAAAATAAAAGTGCTTGAATGTTCACAGGGCGTAAATATGGCATTTTTAGTAAAAAAAGGACCTTAACTCCAGTGTTACTAATCCGATCTAGCTGGTTTTCAAACTTGCCCGAGTTTCCATCAGTCTCAACAATCTCGGCAAGCTTGGTAAAGATAAAATGCAAAATGGGGATGGTAGAATGTTCATATCAAACATTTAATTTCAGCCAGTAAGCATAGAAGGTCTCACACCACAATTAATTTTCCCATAGGGTTACTGTACAGCCTTTTCCAACATCTGAGCTTCAAAGCAGGGCAGCAGACATTGTTGTTGGTTTAATATCTTCAGTATAGCCAAGTCCAGTAATTTAAAACAATAAAATACATAAGTTTGCCGGGTTGATTCTTTTTCTCGCTCATGTTTTGTGAACCCTATGGAAAATACAAAATTCATACACTATCTAGCTGAATATGTGGTGCTTCGGTCAAACAATTCTGAAATTTGAATGAAACCTCATATCAACATGGGATTTTCTGTATCATCTGTCTTTTACACTGCAGATGTATGCTAAAGCAAAGAAAAACCTATTTTTCAAATTAAAAATTGCCTAAAATTGAGAAAAAATAGAATTATTTTCTGTTTTCCTTTTGTCCGTGAGCTTTCAGGGAGATAATAGAGGTGTGAGACCAGAATGCTGTCTCTCTTGTTTGTTAATAATGATGCTAGTTTCGTGGTAAAGTTAACGGAATTATTGCCATGTGTGTATGCTTATGTGGCTAAAATTACAGGATTTGGTTATTGTAAAATTTAATGATAGTCTAACGGGGGACAAATAGCAAGATTGGATAACACATGTAATTAGATGATCTTGGAAGAGTTAGCCACTGGTGCAGAAATTAAAAAAACACGTGACGTGCGTTCAAATGATCATGGTAATAGTCTGACATTTAACATATTGCAGTAGTTACAAATGATTAAATTATGTGTTTGTGTAGTTCTAAGGATTATAATCACCCCGCTAATTGTACAAGGGGAGAACCCGCCATGATACGGCATGATAAGAGTCTGGACTGTTACTGTTAACACAATTAGCCCCTCCATATATGTGATATTCTATATTAAGGTTCCCCTAAGAGTACATACTGAGTTAACATATTCAATAAACAATGCGTTTTTTTCCATTTACATTAATTTCCACCCGTTTCATTCAACATAGTATTATTGCACACAAAACAAGTATAACAATGTGTCTCAGGAAAGGTCCGAATCTCAGAGTCCTTTAAAATTTGAACTAAATTAAAAATGATATTAATGAAAATAGTTTTTGACTTAAAAGTATCCTCGTACTGAGCAGGACGCAGCCCTTTGAACAATGACAGTAGTGTTACATTTTAGCGCACCTGAGCCAAAGGCTCATCTGAACTACTGGGATCACTATTCGTCTGTGTGAACTGTTGGGATCACTATTCGTCTGTCGTCCATCCGTCCATCGTCCGTCGATAACGTTTGCTTAAACTACTTCTCAGAAACTCCTTGGTAAATTTTGACCAAACTTCACATGGATGATCCTTAGTTCAAAGGTTATTCACATTTGTTAAAATTAGGCCAATGCATTGAATTTTTATTTCCCTACATGCATTACCGTTTGTCTGAGAAGCAACTATAAAAACATATTGTTTATACAGGTTGACTTATATACTGAAAGAAATAAGTTTAGCACATAGATATGGTAAATCCCATTGAGCATATTCAAGGCTATGTGCTTCAGCCGCCATTAACCATGTAATTAACATAACTGTTAACAAGTATATGCAGGACATTAACTTTTAAAAGATATCTGCGAAAAAAGTAACAACATGTTTTAATTTACCTGCTTTACAGAAATTATAATTTCGTTCTTATTTCAATATAAAGAGAGATACTTTTAAAATTTAAAACTGTGGTTCGAAATTTCATTATAATAATAATGACAAGGTTAATGTCTTTGTTTTTGCGTTTTTTATCACTCGAAACCGAGAATAACTATATGTGTTTCTTTATACATGCATAACCTTTTAGCTTAGTAGCAAATATAATATGTAGTGCATATACAGGTCAATTTTTGTAGCAAACATGTGAGAATGTCGTGCTAATACGTAACGCGTTTGTATATAATTACGCGCATGTAACTGTTGTACATCGATCTTGTGCTCTGGTTATTTTGTATTTTCTGTCAAGTTGGCAGTCATAACATTATGGGATATGTAATAGATATAGTCTGGTCTCAGCGAGTTGGTTTATTTGAACACCAATAATCGAGGTTTTTAAATGGCCAGCAAGCTGAGACATACTCTATCTGTTTTTAGTATGGTGCACTTAGTGACCGTGTCCGTACGCTGACTTTCAGTTACTGGAAGTTAGAGTATAGCAAGCGCCGCCCCTTTGTTTTATCTTGAATTAAACGCAAACTTGATGTGTGCTTGAAGAATTACCTTTATTATTTTAGGAAACAAAAAAATTCAAATTTTAAATGGACGTCTTGACGAAACAAAAACACAAGCTCATGCATTTTTAACATAACTAATGCATCTGCACTCGAACTTTTGCTTTGTTTCTTTTGAACGTCAGGTGTTTTTGCACTGTACTCTGATTGTATCCATCTTCTTCTACCTTACCTCCCATTTGTGCTTCACTTCGGTATGTTAATTTGGTATACAGCTTGATCTCAAAATACAATTCAATAATAAACAAAAGCGACACCAACTGTTGGAATGGCTTAAACAACAAGGTCTGCTACAGGAAACGCACTCGACTAGTGATATCGCAAACGTATGGAAAAATGAATGGGGGTAGGGGAGATGCTTATTTTAGTGGTAAAATCTGTAATAGTGAAGGGGTATGCATTTTATTTAACCCGAGATCTAACCATACTATTATAAAACAAACTTAATTGGTTTGCGGTCGACTACAAGCGATAGAACTAAATATTGATGAAAAAGAAATAACAGTTATAAATATATACTGTCCGAACGCAGACGATATTACTCTCTTTAATAAACTTAAACAATACCTAATAGAGAATGAAAAAAATAATTTTATAATCGGAGGGGATTTTAATACTGTTATAAATATTGACATCGATAAGAAGAAAGGTAGACAAGATACGCACAAAGTATGCAGGAACAAAATAAATGCGATGATAGATATTCAAAATATAGTTGATATATGGAGGATATACAACTCAGAAAAACGCAATATTCATGGCATTCCAGTAATAAGCCACCTATATTTTGTAGGTTAGACTATTTTCTGATTTCTGATGATAGCATGGTAAACTTTACAAATTCATGTGAAATTAAACCTGGTTATAAATCAGATCACTCAATAGTTAATATAAACCTTGATTTTGTAAAACAACCAAGGGGTCCGGGCTACTTCAAATTAAACAATAGCATTATTTTACAGCCAGAGTACCAAGAATTTATTAAAACAAAATATTTCTGAAATAGCTAACATAAATAAAGATGCTAATCCAAATACATTATGGGAATTAATAAAAGGAACAATTAGAACTGAAACCATCAAATACGCTTCACAAAAGAAGAAAAAATACAACAAGAATGCATACTAAAATCAGAATCCAAAACCTAAAAACACAAATACATTCAATACCAGATATTGATAGCATAGTAATACAAACAACAGAACTAGATAAAAAGAAACAGGAACTAAACGATATAATAGAAAATAAACTAAAAGGAACTATTCTTCGATCAAAATCCCAACATGTAAAAAGTCATGAAAAGAATAGCAAATACTTCGCTAACCCTGAACAAAATATTCCGAAAAAAAGGGTCATATTTAAATTACATTGAATAAACTTACTAACCAAAAATATATTTTGAACGCATAAACAGCATACCATGCACATCTTCTAAAAAACGCGAATGCAACCATTCTAAATAAGACTTTTTAAATAAAACTTTGAACTCTTTAAATGAAGATCACACAACTAATTGTGAGGGTTTGTTAACAGAATATGAATGTGCTTTAGGCCTTAAACAAATGAATAACAATAAAAGTCCGGGTTTAGCTGGTATCACTACTGAGTTTTACAAAATATTTTGGAAAAAAAAAATCTCCTTAATTCATTAAAATACTCCTCTCAAAAGACAGAAATGACAGAGCTTCAGAAACAAAGGGTTAAAGTTATTATTCCAAAAGTAGGAAAAGAGACAATCCTGTTAGAAAACTGCCGACCCATAAGCCTTCTCAATGTTGATTACAAAATAGCTTCCAAGGTTCTTTCCAACAGAATAAAACAAGTTTTATTCTATATCATAAGTAATGCACAGACAGGCTTTATTAAAGGACGATACATTGGTGAACACATTACTGACTAGTCACAGCTATTGGGGGACACGTTACATCGGTGTTGTTGTTATTACAGTGCTCTCCAATATTAGATTACTGTTTGAAATGTTAGAATACATAGATGACTTTGATATTTTATCCCTTATATTCTTTTCTGATTTTGAAAAGGCTTTCGATGGTTTAGATCATGGTTTTATAATAAACTATCTTAAACACTTTAACTTTGGAGGATCACTAATAAGTTGGGTAAAACTATTTTACTCTGATTCGAAAAGCTGTATTATTAATAATGGACAAATGTCAGATTCCTTTACTATTGCCAGAGGAGTACGCCAGGGATCTCAATTGTCCCCTTATCTGTTTATTTTATGCATAGAACTTTTATCATACACTAATACAGAAATAAAAGGTATTAACATCAAAGGACATGAGGTAAAACATTCATTATATGCCAACGATGCAACATTCATCACAGACGGATCAAAAGAATCGATTACACCTTTAACTGATGTACTAGATAATTTAAGCTTTATTTCTGGTCTCAAGTTAAATACATCCAAATGTACCGTACTGTAAGAGCAGGCCGTCTAAAATATAATGATACAACAATCGACTGTGCCAACAAACAGTTTCATCGGTGCTCTGATAATGTAAAATCATTAGAAATGGTGTTTCATACTGACAAAACTTAAAACTTCCAATCATATTTAATACCTAAAAGATATGCTTTTTGAATTGTTTAAAACAATGGCAGCACAGAAAGCTGACCCTCCTTGGAAAAAGTACTGTGCTAAAATCCTTTGCCTTACCCAAGTTGATTTACCCATTGACAAAATTCCGAACCCTCCAAATGAATATATAAAAAGTATAAACGACACCATGTTTGATTTTTTATGGGATAACATAACTGATACAATTAAAAGAGAAGTAATAACTCGAGGGTATGGAGGACTGAAAATGATCGATTTAAATAAATGTTTGAAATCTCTGAAAGTCGGCTGGATAAAACGAATATTTGACTCTGAAAATAACGGCAAATGGAAGTTTTTTTATAAGGATAACATTTCAAATTATGGTAATAAATTGTTATTTGAATGTTAATAAACCAGATATGGAAGAGTTATTTCCAAATAAAGTTTTTTTACAAGGTGTTTTAAGTGCATGACAAGACATTCACTGTCAAAATCAAACAGGCGTAGTAGGTAAAAAAATCATTTGGAATAACTCAAACATAAAAGTCGAAAATAAAACAATTTCAAAAAGTCTTGGTTTGATAGAGGAATACGACTGGGATAAAGATCTAACCGATACATATAAGATAACCTAAACACGATTTCCTATTTCAAAAGATTCAAAATCAAAATTGACGTTAGAGAAATATAAATATAAGAAGAGACGAGACACTCCTAAACAAATTGTTAAATGCTAAACAAGCTGATCAATCATTATATGAATATTAAATGAATACTGACAGAAAAATAGAAATTAAATCAGAGCAAAAATGGGAAGCTTTTACAAATACTATATTTAACATGGAAAAAGATATATAGGCTGCCAATGAAAACAACTATAGATACGAAACTCCGAGAATTTCATTATAAATATTTAATGCGCGTAGTACTATGGAAGATGGATGCAGCCATTTCGACTTTTCGACTTTGCGACTTTTCGCCCTGTTAATAACCCTTCCCACAGGGTGAAAAGTCGCAAATACGAAAAGTCGCAAACATTTCGTGGCGAAAAGTCAAAATTTTACAATTTTGGGTTTGCGACTTTGCGAGTCGAAATTTCGCCCAAAATCTCGACTTTGCGACTTTTCGCCTTCGGGTTTGCGACTTTTCGCCTTGTGGAAAGGGTTATTAACAGGGCGAAAAGTCGCAAAGTCGAAATGGCCGCATCCGTCTTCCATATAGTACCGACAAATACATTTTTATTATTCAGTCCAACCTCTTCGACTTTTGCATTATGCATATTGAATCTGTAAATCATTTGTTCTGGGAATGTAATATTGCTCAAACGTTTTGGTCGGAGTTAAAAACATACATTTCCGGCTTAAACTTAAACATAGATTTGAACATTGACACTATATCTTTTGGCATAACGGATTGTTCTACCAATAACACAATACAAAACTTCTTGATTATTAGTGGAAAGCATTTTATTCTAAGAAATAAATGCACAAACATCATTCCTAAAGTTATTTGTTTCAAGACTTACCCCTAAAATGTGAAAATAACGCACACATCTGAAATCTTTCGCATTGCTTTGCTTACTCTCCTAACGTTGCATACGTTACAATGCGCAATGCGCAATGCTTATTCTCCTAACGTTGCAAAAATTACGGTGATATATCGTTCAATATAACGAGATATTTTAAACTAGGCTATATTGTGCGGGTGTATTAGAATAAAACGTTAAAGACGACATCGAGTTGACTCTTTAAATATAAAAATGGACTCGCGGAAGAAACGTTTGCTAAATAGTTTGTGAATATTGTTTAAACTCAACTTTTTTACTCAAACCTCCAATTTTAAAATGTCAACATTAAAAAAATCGGAGTTTCTTAAAAGTTAAGTCTAGGTGCAAAGTTTCATATAAATCAACGTACCTTAATTATTATTATGTGTAGTCTGCAGTCTACATTTAAGTGTTTTACTTTGCATTTTACCATGCATAGCAAATATAATAATAAAAAAAAACGTTGAACAAGTGTGTTTGTTACATAGTTATATTAAAATTCAAATTGAGTACTTAATTTCTATATAAAGACTTTGTTCTGGAAATAGAGGATCTTACATGAGTACTCAGTTATTATTGAATTTATTAAACGAGTTGGCAAAATGATATAATGCGAGGCTCTTGCCGAGCATTATATCGTTTTTGCTAACGAGTTTAAAAGAGCCGAGCATTATATAATTTTTGCCAACTCGTTTAATAAATTCAATAATGAATTAGAACCAATGTTTGTTTTTATTTATTACATAACTTAAACCGTCACATTACGTCAGAAAACGTACATTAACGTTATGTTATACCACTATTGGAATATCGAAAATATTGAATGACGTTATTACACTCCCACACCACCAATCTCTACCCAGAGTTGTCGTTCCTTGCATACACATACATCTCTGTCAACTTCTCACCAAATACCAAGAACCTTGGCAAAAGATGAAAAACGATGGAAATGCAAAATTTCTTGATGACATTAATATTTTCTGAATTAACTTCATATGAAATGCTTATATTACAAAGAAAACAATGTTTGGCTTGGATTTTTAAATATACAGTAAATTATGCTCAGGATTATATTGCGGTAGAATAAAGGTTTGTACTTTGACATATATATCACTCCGCCGTCATAACTTTAAAATAGGCACCACCAAATCGTCCCCATAGCGTAACAGAACCGCGATTTGCTTACCAGCAGTTTCCAATAGACAGAAGTCAATGTAATGGCCTCTGGGAGAGATTGCCACACCACATGTTATGTGATAAATAGAGTTTAATAACCAGTGTTGTGAGATACGGGAAATATCTCCCGGGTTAGAAAAATGGCCCCGATATAAGAACGAGTGCGGAGCACGAGTTCTAATATCAGGGGCCATTACTCTACCGAGGGAGATATTTTCAGTATCTCAAAAACACTGGTTATTAAACTATATATTATAATATACTTTAAAATGATATTTTATTAATATTTCTAATGATTCACGCCTTTTTACACCAGTTTGAACGAGAACGCCAAGACACACACAAAACAAGTGGAACCGGAACTTTCGTTAATTTCCGTAATCGTTATCCTAGTGGCGGAATCTGACGACGACGTCCGTAAAAACAATCGGAACGTCATTTGGCGTTCCCGCCGCTGACGGAAACGGCCGAGCAATGTTCCGTACTGGGAGATATTTCCCAGTAGAGCAAATGAGTAGATATAGCTTTTCTATTCCCAGTATTTCCTATACAAATCACAGACAAATATGTAATTTTTAACTTTATTACATGTTACTCTAAAAGCTATAACTTTCTTTGGTTCCCGGATTCCTATGTATCCTTCCCCTCTCTCTGGGGCGGCTCTAAATAACCTATACTGTGTTGATGAGCCGTTAAACAACATTCAATTCTTTGTTCTAAACAGTATGCATTCTGCTAGGCTTAACATGCGGAACTTTACATTACTAGTGTTTGGGACGCTTGTTTCAGCCAAATGTTTTTCTGCAGTAACTTGAGCAATTTAAATAATACTTACATCAACTATATATCACTAGAACTGCTATTTTCAGTGGTAAATAAAAATACCTTAGTTTTGAAAATCGGTTGGGAAATAAATATTTTACACCTCAAATGATGTTTTGATGAGACTTTCCCAACAGAAAAATGGGATAACAGAAAATTAAGTAATTTCAAATAACTTCAGTTTGCCTTCATATTTTGCTGTAAAACTTTCAGGGTGTCTTAATTTACAAATATCGAACAATTTAAAAACATTTTTGGATAAAAAATCTTAAAAAAACAATTTTTCAAACTTTTCATGCAGCAGAATTTTGCATTGAAAACGCCTCCATCAAAAACAGCTTTCGCACATTTCTTTTATATCTCAACCGAATTTGAAAAGTAAGGTATTTTTAATTACCACTAAAAATGTCTGTTTCATTCATATACAACATATTTAGGTACTAGATGAATTTTGTCGGAAATGTCCAAAAACCTTTGGCTGAGACAAGCGCCCCAAACAATAGTACTAAGTCACATGTTTCACTATTCGAATTCTATACACATTTGATTTTCGATTATTTTTAGTCCGCTGTCTTTTTGTTCAGATCAAGATTTTAGTTGATGCCATTGCACAAGTATCTTTGTCCCGATGGTTAACATATGGCGACAAACAGTTGCATAAGATTTGCTCTTCTTCACCAAGTGTTGCGTTTTCAAATGTACTGAGCAAAACGTTTTTCGAGTTGACATTTATGTTTTTTTTCTGAGGAAACAATATTGCACTATCATCTGCATATAACAATACTTTACAGTTGGTGCTAATACTGGCATATCAATTATACAGAACATATCAATTACACATCAATTACACAGAACATATCAATTACACATCAATTACACGGAACATGTCAATTACACACCAATTACACAGAACATATGCATTACACATTAATTACACAGAACATACCAATAACACATCAATTACCCAGAACATATCAATTACACATCAATTACACAGAACATATCAATTACACATCAATTACACAGAACATTTCAATTACATATCAATTATATCAATTACACAGAACATATCAATTACACATCAGATACATTTCAATTACATATCAATTACATATCAATTATATCAAGTTCACAGAACATATCAATCACATATCAGTTATACAGAACATATCAATTACATATCAATTACACAGAACATATCAATTACATATCAATTATATCAATTACACAGAACATATCAATTACATATCAGTTACACAGAACATATCAATTACATATCAATTATACATAACATATCAATTTAATGTCAATTACATAGAACATATCAATTACATATCAATTACACAGAACATATCAATTACATATCAATTATATCAATTACACAGAACTTACATATCAATTACACAGAATATATCAATTACATATCAATTATATCAATTACACAGAACATATAAATTACATATCAATTGCACAGAACATATCAATTACATATCAATTACACAGAACATATCAATTACATATCAGTTACACAGAACATATCAATTTAATATCAATTACACAGAAAATATAAATACATATCAATTACATATCAATTATTTCAATTGCACAGAACATATAAATTACATATCAATTACACAGAACATATCAATTACATGTCCATAACACAGAACATATCAATTACATATCAATTACACAGAACATATCAATTACATATCAATTATATCAATTACACAGAACATATAAATTACATATCAATTACACAGAACAGATCAATTACATATCAATTACACCGAACATATCAATTATATCAATTACACATAACATATCAATTACATATCAATTACACAGAACATATCAATTACATATCAATTACACAGAACATATCAATTACATATCAGTTACATAGAACATATGAATTACATTTCAATTACACAGAACATATCAATTACACAGAGCATATCAATTACATATCAATTACATATAACATAAAACATACATGGATATACAATACTGCTTTGAGACTCTCACACTACATGTTACATTTTTTCATTTAGAGAAAATATCAATGACATGAGTATACACCTTGTCTTCTACCAGACAAATAATATCGAAACCATTTTACCGACTCCATTCCCATTTCTTTGAGTTTGCTGTATATTTTATATCGTGGTCTACAGTATCAAACGCTTGCTGGCATATTTTATATCGTGGTCTACAGTATCAAACGCTTGCTGGCATATTCATGTCTGTATACTAATCTTTTGAAGTCTGAAACATTTGTTCTAAAACCAGATTGAAATTCAAACAATATTTTGTATTGACTAAAAAAGGGTAGTTGTTAGAGGTTTAACTCTGGCAGACTTCAGTTCAAAATGGACTTCATTGTTAAAGAAACTAACCCCCAAAATAACAGCAAAAATTGCACTACAAAGCCGTTTATCAAAACTCTAGCCAGGTGTTCAGGTTATATAATAAAGCATATGTGCCGATTAAAAGTAAAGGTGTATTCAAGGTATTTTAAAATACCCATGATTGCATATGCATAAAATGAATTATGAGTTGGTAACTTTTAATTCAACGATTCAGTTTTGGGGTTTGGACTGGCTGATTAAAGCGGTTACAATTATGTCTATAGAGTTTGGTGTTCTCGAAATAGGTACATTATATATATATATATACCTCGTCGTCAGTAGGTCAAGAAACAGTGTACATATGTTGTACAACTTGGCTGTTGTTGGCGGGATAGCTTTTTTAACAATATACGTATTTTTGTGTACTAAATTATATAACTGTTTGCTATTTTTAAAAAGGCCATAGTTCCTTAAATAAAAATTGTTCACTAACAGTATGTGAAGTAAATTGTCGGATGATATCAGATTCATTGTTAATAATTAAGGGCTCTCTTGAAGCGCTCATTTTTTTTTAAATAAGATAGATGCAATATTTGTGAAGAAATTAATAAATGATGTGCAGTTCTCTTTGAGTCAAAACATTTATCATCGTCAGTATTGAGAACAACCTCTGACGAAGCCTCATATTTCTCACTATTTCTCAGAGCTAAGCAATGGTAGAGATATTTACTTCCATCATTTTTAAATAGAACTTTGACACAGTATTTGCAATCTCTATCCAGAGTTGTCGTTCCTTGCATGCACAACCTCTGTCAATGTTTCAGCAAATTACACGAATCTTGTAAAACGATGAAAATGAACAATCACTTGGTGTATACAGACCGAATGTTGGCATCCAAACCCATATTTTGGCTACATAGACCGAATGTTGGCAGCCAAATCCCATGTTTTTTTTATTGAAGACAATCGACTATTTGACTATATAGACTGACTATTGGCAGACTGGCCCTTTGGTTTGACTGGAGATAATCGATTCGTAGGTCGACTGTTGGCAGTGAAACCCCACTGTCAGAAAAAATGTCGGGAAAAAAAAACATTTAGTAAACTTGATTTTGCTTTTTAAAGATCTGTATTTTCAGTGGCTATACGCTACGAAATAAATTGAAATAAATATTCGCCACACCTTGCTGATAAGTGACCTCTAGTATCAAAGATAAGGTTGCACTTATGCCACAGAAATCGATGTGCTAATTTCACAATTTGTTATCTGCCTTAGATTTGAGAAATGGTGTTTCGTGGCACTTTTTAATCATAACACAGACTGGTCGCTGGATTTATTAATGTAGTAGTGTGGTATTAGTCGCACGAGCGTTTTACCAGAGTTTACATTGATACATTGTGTGTTTTATTGTTGCAGAAATGGATTATTAAAGGGGATTATTCGCCGCCTTTATCACAACGTATACGAGAAAGGAACAACTGAGAATAGCTAAACCGCTACCTTTAATTCCAGAAAAAAAAGGCGTAAAAACGTTTGGAAAAACGAAAAACTAGATCAACTTTTTTTGCAATCCATGGTTTGTTAATACAACAGGATAATATCTAGGTGCGATGACGATGCTGTACGCATACAAACAACAGAAAGCAGACGAACATTAGTAAGCAGACGAACAGCAAGAAACAGATGGACAGCAATAGACGATGTAATAAATTGCATCTTGGCATCTCATTTCCTTTTCTGATTTTGTTTATAAATATAGAAATATTTTGAAAATTAAAGGAGAAAGGAGAGTGATGGAATGTTGAAACTAAACGCTGAAAACAAACGCCCAATAATGGTTACTATTCGGCAATCGTAAGACAGAGTTTCATCTAAATTTTCCTCATATTTCAATGATACAGTTAATCTACGGTTTTAGTTTTCGCAAGCGAACCTCAAGTGTGGAACGTACTAGCCGGAAATAAAACGTGCTTAAAATTACAAAAAACATTTATTTATTATTTATAAGGCAGCAACCTTTACCAAAAAAAACTCACGATTATATCCATTGAAGACAAAGAGCGATACGAACTATAACACTATATTTGAAAAAAATCTAATGAGTATTAAACTGTTTTCTCAATCATTACGACGATAACGATTATGCCACGCTAAGAATTGGAGTTCTCTTGCATGCAGAAGTCGATTATCGCCATAGTATAAATAGGTTTCAATGAATCAGAAATAGACGACAACATGGTTTCGTTCAGAATGATTCGACGTCGGTGTGCTTTTCGTTACGCAGTTTGTATTTGTATCGGTATTTTGGTACTGGTCTCAATTAATCTGTCTGTATTTTCCAATCGCATTTCAAAGACATTTCAGTTGAACCAATTCATGGATAAACGCTCTCAAGAAATTAGTAGCATTATAAACAAAAAGCGATATCATAATTTAACAGAAGTAACTTTAGCTAAATTTATAAACAATTCAACTATAGAATATTTAAAAAATAAGCATTTATTGTTGAACAGTGCTTTAACGGGTATAACTCTAACTTGGAAAGAATGTATGGAAAATCCGAATACAAAGACCGGAAATCCCCTTATTGATGATTATGGGAAAAATGACTTAACGAAAAATGGCGAATTGGGAAAAGGAGTTACATTCTCTGAACAAGAACAAGTAAAGGCTCAGCGTTTGATAGATCTGTACCACGTGAACGTGTATGCCAGTGATTTGATTCCGCTGAACCGGATGGTCCCAGATGCCAGGTTTAAAGGGTAAGTGTAAAATGTACTTTCAACATATAATCAGTTGCAAAACAACGTGGACACTGAGTTTTGTTTAGATTTAATTGTATAAAGTTTTTTTAGAATTAAATTGACAAATACCAAAAATGAAGATGCCATGTTTGGTACCAAAGTGTTTATCATTCCATTGCCAATACCATGTTTCATTTGTTTTCCCAATAGGTCGAACCATTAAGGGACTGTCGCTCGATAAAGAAGATAGGGTGTAAAGTAACATTTTCAAAGTGTCCAGTTTCTTTTGCAACTGAGTATATTTAAGAGAGTCGCTGTACATCTTTCATATTATCCTTAAAATTTACAATATCGAAGTTGAAATACTAGAATCATACCTTACTTCCAGCTGTATCAAGTAGTAACAGGATGAACATCTTTCCACTTTGCATAATAATTTCAAAATATAGTTCCAGTCAGCATAAGTATCTAAGAAAGGAACCATTGAAATTTCTCGTAAAACCAATATCCAACTGGGGAAAGCAGAACACGGTATACCTTATCATGTAACTAATACCTTTACATTTAAACTTAACCCTACAATCATGAGTGTGATTTCGGGTACCAGTAGAATTCATTGCGTACCGGGTACCACTCTACTTGGACCTATGACAATATGAGGTTGACATGAAAAATAAAATGGAAACCGATTACCCGAGGAAGGGTTGCTGGACAAATTTGAATTAAGTCAACTAAATTTAAAGAATATTGTTTTGCAAAGCGTTTTATGGCATATACAAAGCATTGCACTTAAAGTGTTTGTTTTGAAAAAAAAGGGTAAACCTAAAACATAATACAATAGTGAGATATGGAGATGGTGCTATGCGCACTCATCCGGGCAATTTACAACGATTTAGATGATGTTACTCAAAATGGAACTTGGGAAAACATGGTTCTTCATTCCTCTGCAATATGTGCAAGTTATTTTTGCGCAAGGTTTCTGTTAACATTTAAAAAGTACAGAAACGAAAAAAATATTCAAACAAGAAAATACCGGAAGGCAACCATGTGGTGATTAGGAGACATACAGTTCTAAATGGAGAAACAGTATGACCAAATAAGCCACACGGTCCACTTATTTCGTTTTTTGCCAAATGTAAAAAGCTTGGAGATATTTGTAGTTGCGCCTGCACTCGAAAAAGAAATAAATCGGGCTTTGAGAATTGTTTCAAAATATATAAAAATATGATCATTTGTTAGAAATTGTTATCAAACTATACTCAGTTGCAAAAGAAAGTGGACACTGAGTTTTGTTTAGACTTAATTGTATAAAGTTTTTTTAGAATTAAATTGACAAATTCCAAAATGAATATACCATGTTTGGTACCAAAGTTTTTATCATTCCATTGCCAATATCATGTTGTCATTTGTTTTTCAATAGGTCGAATCATTAAGGGACTGTCGCTTGATCAAGAGGATAGGTTGTAAAGTAAAATTTTCAAAGTATCCAGTTTCTTTTGCAAATGAGTATATATACATGATACATTATATTACATGATTATTTTTCTCTGTATGTAACATATTGACAATAGCAGGTTTAAAGAAAAGTAACGGAAAGTAACACATGCTTATAATGCACACCCTCTAAGCTAAACTCTTGATTATTCGCACATACTGAAATGTATCATTGCGTTTGTGTTGTAGTCATTGTTTGTTTGTATGGTGTTTTACGTCATTTTCAACACGTAAGTTTATATATGACGGTCGTTTTTTATGGTGGAGGCAGACCACCACCTTTTCCTGGGTAGAACCAGTACTGTACACCTCCCACCATCCGTATGAATCGACACTTCTTCACAAGTCGAGCTCACTGTGGGATTCGAACCCGCAGCGGTGAGGGGGCACTCCTCAGTTTCGCATGATTGTCCATGGTGTAAATCAGAAAGAAATCAACTAAGCACCTTTTAGGTCCATGCATTGTATTTATAATAATTATGAAGCATATGTTTGATGTTTTTTTCAGTTTTGAGTACTTCTAAGTTTATTTTGGTGTTTTGGAATATGCATCCTTTGGGGTTTTTGGAGACTATAAATAGAGAAATGTGAACCTATCAAAAACTACCAAAAAGTAGGTAAAATGGCTGATTTTGACTCACGGGGTGATCGGCATGGAATAACTTTTTAAAACGCCGCAGTATGTATGTAAAATTTAGCATTATGAGTGCAGACATGACCCTGATATGCGTAGGAAAATTCTTTTTTTTATTTATTGACATTTGAAATATTGCTAAAATTGCTTTTTTAGCATGTTTTGAGGGTTGGGGTAATCTTAAAGAAATGGGACTAAAGATGAATAGAAAATGCTTTTTTGTACTTTTATTGGTATGGGAACATTGGTAATTTTATTGTCTTCTAAGAAATGTATGACACAATGATGATGTGATTTATTTTTGCTCAAGGATTCAGGCTAAGGGCTTGTCATGGGTTTGATGATTGAGAAATGTACATTAAACTGTGGAGTGCCCCCTGAAAGACGAATGTTTACAACGCAGCATCGTTAACCATTCGGCCACGGAGACGCTCAGTTTTAAGGTCAAGTTTAGATAGCTACGACCTAGCCCTTTGGGCTCTAATAATTGAACAAATCAATAGGTTTCTGACCAAGCATACATGCATCATATTATTAAAGTTATATGAACTTTGGTTATGTGACATTTTAGATGGTGTCATAGGTCATACAAATTGGGCTGAAATCAGAAGCGGGCCAGGGGACCGAGGCTAATATGAAATATACTTTCCTTATCCCCGGAGCATATCCTTCGAGCACGTTAATCCAGAACGTACGGCTCTTAATAACCCAAGATAACAAATAATAATTCAGTTTATGTCATACTTGTTTAATCTATATATAGAATGAGGATTCCCCTACAACTAAAATATGATCCAGGTAGAACATGAAACACTGATTTGATAGATATCTTTTTGAAATATTTTCATCTCATTACTATATAATACCACAAACAACTCAAACCTATTTTTTAAAATCCATAACAAACCGAGATAACCTAAATTGTTTGTTTTTCTAGTAGTTTGCAGCAGTTGAACTAATTACATGTAACACACTTGAATATCTGTAATGACACGTTAAAGTTAATATTCGTCTTTTAAATCGGTACTTTTACACACATTACACTCTCTTTAAATTCTGTCAGTTCCATATTGAGCATTCTAATCATAAGTCTACGAGATGGATATAATCTGAACCCCGACAATGCAATCCTTAATGCCAGTAATTAAATACCCTACGTTATAGCTTGTTGTGGACATTATTGAACAATCTGGCCACTTGTTTATTACTCCTAAGTGTGTTCAGCATTTTGCTATTACTTTATTCTGTAACGCACTTTTTAAGCCAAAGGATACAAACTTAAAAATATGGAAACAAGGTTCTATACTTTCTGACTAACAATAAATAGAAACTAAATAAGTGGTTCAAACTATTTACACTATTTATCATACACTATAAATATGTACTGTGAACATGATACAACATATTTTTTTAACTTTTGCAGATGTCAAGCCGTCCCGTTTCGAACGGGTCTGCCCTCAGCTAGTATCATAATACCATTTTATGACGAGTGGCCATCTATTCTATTAAGGACTATTTATAGCATCGTGAATAGGTCGCCAAGGTCGATACTTAAAGAAATAATACTGGTAGATGATGGAAGTCCAATGAGTAAGTAGTACCTGTGGAAGAGTGAACACTAGACGCCACTTAAAAGTAACCCCGTTATATTTTATTTCAGTACTTTTTAATGGGATATACAATTTAGAAAAATAATCGTTAGAAAACTGAATCAATTTGAAAAGAACGTGATTACAATTTCAGCAAATTATGATGAAAAATAAATGTGTTATTAGTATTTAAAAATTGGGTACTTATGTACTTATAAGTGTCGTCTAGTATATTTGTATACCATTGCTATATCATATGTTACTAAAGTTTGACATTAATTCTACTGCTATAAAGTAGCACAGAATAGTATCAAAACAGGAATTGAATATTGACAGAACCTAGCTATCCAAATGTATAAATTTTAAATATATACATTTTTTTTAAATAATCAGTAATAACGATTGATAAAAAGAGTTAACATTGTAACAACTAAGAGCATGTACAAAATGTATTATTGTATTATTGAATGCACATTGTAAAACTTAAGACAAAACGTAACTGATGAAGTATTTTTGGAACAAGAACTGTTTATGTTTACACTGTTTAATATATATTCCATTTTTCGAATACACAATGTACTAGAAGAATGCAAAGTAGTACACGCCACCAACATGGATTTTTTTATGCTATTTCTGTTACATAATAACGTAAGGTTAAACAATGAAAACTCAATAGGGGATCATTTGGAAGCGACGAACACAAACAGGAGAGGAAAGTAGCATACTTGGTTTTACTGAGTCTGTTAATGGGAGGTAATACAGTGTGAAACACCTCTCACGCCCACTACATAGAGATTATTTAACTGCTGGGATCGGTTATAGGGATATCCTTCACGAGTGGTAGACGTGTGGTTCTTTTCACGAACGAGCGCACGCGAGTGAGTGAAAAAACAAAGCACGTCTACCATCAAGTGAAGGATTACCCAGTAATCGATCCCAGCAGTTAAATAATCTATTTAGTACATTTTAAATTACGTTTTTCAAACAAATATTCGCTTTATTGAACGTTATCGGCGGATGACGTCGACGTCAGCAACACTTTGTTGACGTCACGCCTCAACCTCGTGACGTTAGTTATTATTATGGTTCTGAGTTAGCAACGTTAGTTATTATTGTGTTCTGAGTTAGTTATTAATATTTAGCGATTATGAATATTCTTGCACTGAGAAATCCCGATCTTTCACGCATAGAAATGTAATAAACGAGTTTAATCGGCATTCCACTTTAAAGCCAAAAACAGTGGCCTCGATGATCCCAAAACAACCAGTAATAAAAGTAGATATAAAAGTCGGACAGGAAATGTAGCATTCAAGGACCACAGTAAACCAAACACAAGTAAGGAAACAAGACACAAATACAAGGATAAATACAAGCCAAGGTCTATGACATCAGAAAAATAAAATGGTTGACAATAGAGCTACCGCCTTGGAACGATCGTGGCGGGAGCTGTTGGCAGCAACGAACACAAACAAAAGAGAAAGTGGCAGATCGGTTTTATTGAGTCTGTTCATGAGAGGTAATCAAATGTGCAACATAAGGTAGAACGTTTCAAATGAAAAAGTAGTTTGTACACGAAATCTAGTACAGGTAGACTAAGTCACACACATCGGTACTTTGTACAACATTTCCATTATAGAATAAGGTAATGTATACCGGCTATATACATAGGCACTTTGTACAACATTTCCATTATAGAATAACGCAATGTAGAACATGTTATATAGATAGACAATTTGTACAATATTTCCACTATAGAATAAGGTCATGTAGAACATGTCATATACATAGGCACTTTGTACAATATTTCCACTATAGAATAAGGTAATGTAGAACATGTCATATACATAAGCACTTTGTACAACATTGCCATTATAGAATAAGGTAATGTAGAAGATGTTATATACATAGGCACTTTGTACAACATTGCCATTATAGAATAAGGTAATGTAGAACATGTTATATACATAGACACTTTGTACAACATTGCCATTATAGAATAAGGTAATGTAGAACCTGTATATACATAGACACTTTGTACAACATCGCCATCACAGAGAATGTGAGGTAGAACATGTATATACATAGGCACTTTGTACAACATCGCCATTACAGAGAATGTAAGGTAGAACATGTCATATACATAGGCACTTTGTACAACATCGCCATTACAGAGAATGTAAGGTCGAACATGTCCTATACATAGACACTTTGTACAATACATAGACACTTTGTACAACATTGCCATTACAGAGAAGGTAAGGTAGAACATGTATATACATAGGCACTTTGTACAACATTGCCATTACAGAGAATGTAAGGTAGAACATGTCATATACATAGGCACTTTATACAACATTGCCATTACAGAGAATGTAATGTAGAACATGAATATACATAGGCACTTTGTACAACATTGCCATTACAGAGAATGTAAGGTAGAACATGTATATACATAGGCACTTTCTACAACATTGCCATTACAGAGAATGTAAGATAGAACATGTCATATACATAGACACTTTGTACAACATTGCCATTATAGAATAAGGTAATGTAGAAGATGTTATATACATAGGCACTTTGTACAACATTGCCATTATAGAATAAGGTAATGTAGAACATGTTATATACATAGACACTTTGTACAACATTGCCATTATAGAATAAGGTAATGTAGAACCTGTATATACATAGACACTTTGTACAACATCGCCATCACAGAGAATGTGAGGTAGAACATGTATATACATAGGCACTTTGTACAACATCGCCATTACAGAGAATGTAAGGTAGAACATGTCATATACATAGGCACTTTGTACAACATCGCCATTACAGAGAATGTAAGGTCGAACATGTCCTATACATAGACACTTTGTACAATACATAGACACTTTGTACAACATTGCCATTACAGAGAAGGTAAGGTAGAACATGTATATACATAGGCACTTTGTACAACATTGCCATTACAGAGAATGTAAGGTAGAACATGTCATATACATAGGCACTTTATACAACATTGCCATTACAGAGAATGTAATGTAGAACATGAATATACATAGGCACTTTGTACAACATTGCCATTACAGAGAATGTAAGGTAGAACATGTATATACATAGGCACTTTCTACAACATTGCCATTACAGAGAATGTAAGATAGAACATGTCATATACATAGACACTTTGTACAACATTGCCATTACAGAGAATGTAAGGTAGAACATGTATATACATAGGCACTTTGTACAACATCGCCATTACAGAGAATGTAAGGCAGAACATGTATATACATAGGCACTTTGTACAACATTGCCATTACAGAGAATGTAAGGTAGAACATGTCATATACATAGGCACTTTATACAACATTGCCATTACAGAGAATGTAATGTAGAACATGAATATACATAGGCACTTTGTACAACATTGCCATTACAGAGAATGTAAGGTAGAACATGTATATATATAGGCACTTTGTACAACATCGCCATTACAGAGAATGTAAGGTCGAACATGTCCTATACATAGACACTTTGTACAATACATAGACACTTTGTACAACATTGCCATTACAGAGAAGGTAAGGTAGAACATGTATATACATAGGCACTTTGTACAACATTGCCATTACAGAGAATGTAAGGTAGAACATGTCATATACAAAGGCACTTTATACAACATTGCCATTACAGAGAATGTAATGTAGAACATGAATATACATAGGCACTTTGTACAACATTGCCATTACAGAGAATGTAAGGTAGAACATGTATATACATAGGCACTTTCTACAACATTGCCATTACAGAGAATGTAAGGTAGAACATGTCATATACATAGACACTTTGTACAACATTGCCATTACAGAGAATGTAAGGTAGAACATGTATATACATAGGCACTTTGTACAACATCGCCATTACAGAGAATGTAAGGCAGAACATGTATATACATAGGCACTTTGTACAAAATTGCCATTTACAGAGAATGTAAGGTAGAACATGTCATATACATAGGCACTTTGTAAAACATCGCCATTACAGAGAATGTAAGGTAGAACATGTATATACATAGACACTTTGTACAACATCGTCATTACAGAAAATGTAAGGTAGAACATGTCATATACATAGACACTTTGTACAACATCGCCATTACAGAGAATGTACGGTCGAACATGTATATACATAGACTCTTTGTACAACATTGCCATTACAGAGAATGTAAGGTAGAACATGTCATATACATAGACACTTTGTACAACATTGCCATTACAGATAATGTAAAGTAGAACATGTATATACATAGGCACTTTGTACAACATCGTCATTACAGAGAATGTAAGGCAGAACATGTCATAGACATAGACACTTTGTACAACATCGCCTTTACAGAGAATGTTAGGTCGAACATGTCATATACAAAGGCACTTTGTACAACATCGCCATTACAGAGAATGTAAGGCAGAGCATGTATATACATTGACACTTTGTACAACATCGCCATTACAGAGAATGTAAGGTATAACATGTATGTATATACATAGGCACTTTGTACAACATAGCCATTACAGAGAATGTAAGGTAGAACATGTCATATACATAGACACTTTGTACAACATCGCCATTACAGAGAATGTAAGGTAGAACATGTCATATACATAGACACTTTGTACAACATCGCCATTACAGAGAATGTAAGGTAGAACATGTATATACATAGGCACTTTGTACAACATCGCCATTACAGAGAATGTAAGGCAGAGCATGTATATACATTGACACTTTGTACAACATTGCCATTACAGAGAATGTAAGGTATAACATGTATATACATAGGCACTTTGTACAACATCGCCATTACAGAGAATGTAAGGTAGAACATGTCATATACATAGACGCTTTGTACAACATCGCCATTACAGAGAATGTAAGGCAGAACATGTCATATACATAGACACTTTGTACAACATTGCCATTACAGAGAATGTAAGGTAGAACATGTATACACATAGGCACTTTGTACAACATCGCCATTACAGAGAATGTAAGGCAGAGCATGTATATACATAGGCACTTTGTACAACATCGCCATTACAGAGAATGTAAGGTAGAACATGTATATACATAGACACTTTGTACAACATTGCCATTACAGAGAATGTAAGGCAGAACATGTATATACATAGACACTTTGTACAACATTGCCATTACAGAGAATGTAAGGTAGAACATGTATATACATACTATTAGGCTCTTTGTACAACATCGCCATTACAGAGAATGTAAGGCAAAACATGTATATACATAGACACTTTGTACAACATTGCCATTATAGAATAAGGTAATGTAGAAGATGTTATATACATAGGCACTTTGTACAACATTGCCATTATAGAATAAGGTAATGTAGAACATGTTATATACATAGACACTTTGTACAACATTGTCATTATAGAATAAGGTAATGTAGAACCTGTATATACATAGACACTTTGTACAACATCGCCATCACAGAGAATGTGAGGTAGAACATGTATATACATAGGCACTTTGTACAACATCGCCATTACAGAAAATGTAAGGTAGAACATGTCATATACATAGGCACTTTGTACAACATCGCCATTACAGAGAATGTAAGGTCGAACATGTCCTATACATAGACACTTTGTACAATACATAGACACTTTGTACAACATTGCCATTACAGAGAAGGTAAGGTAGAACATGTATATACATAGGCACTTTGTACAACATTGCCATTACAGAGAATGTAAGGTAGAACATGTCATATACATAGGCACTTTATACAACATTGCCATTACAGAGAATGTAATGTAGAACATGAATATACATAGGCACTTTGTACAACATTGCCATTACAGAGAATGTAAGGTAGAACATGTATATACATAGGCACTTTCTACAACATTGCCATTACAGAGAATGTAAGATAGAACATGTCATATACATAGACACTTTGTACAACATTGCCATTACAGAGAATGTAAGGTAGAACATGTATATACATAGGCACTTTGTACAACATCGCCATTACAGAGAATGTAAGGCAGAACATGTATATACATAGGCACTTTGTACAACATTGCCATTACAGAGAATGTAAGGTAGAACATGTCATATACATAGGCACTTTATACAACATTGCCATTACAGAGAATGTAATGTAGAACATGAATATACATAGGCACTTTGTACAACATTGCCATTACAGAGAATGTAAGGTAGAACATGTATATATATAGGCACTTTGTACAACATCGCCATTACAGAGAATGTAAGGTCGAACATGTCCTATACATAGACACTTTGTACAATACATAGACACTTTGTACAACATTGCCATTACAGAGAAGGTAAGGTAGAACATGTATATACATAGGCACTTTGTACAACATTGCCATTACAGAGAATGTAAGGTAGAACATGTCATATACAAAGGCACTTTATACAACATTGCCATTACAGAGAATGTAATGTAGAACATGAATATACATAGGCACTTTGTACAACATTGCCATTACAGAGAATGTAAGGTAGAACATGTATATACATAGGCACTTTCTACAACATTGCCATTACAGAGAATGTAAGGTAGAACATGTCATATACATAGACACTTTGTACAACATTGCCATTACAGAGAATGTAAGGTAGAACATGTATATACATAGGCACTTTGTACAACATCGCCATTACAGAGAATGTAAGGCAGAACATGTATATACATAGGCACTTTGTACAAAATTGCCATTTACAGAGAATGTAAGGTAGAACATGTCATATACATAGGCACTTTGTACAACATCGCCATTACAGAGAATGTAAGGTAGAACATGTATATACATAGACACTTTGTACAACATCGTCATTACAGAAAATGTAAGGTAGAACATGTCATATACATAGACACTTTGTACAACATCGCCATTACAGAGAATGTACGGTCGAACATGTATATACATAGACTCTTTGTACAACATTGCCATTACAGAGAATGTAAGGTAGAACATGTCATATACATAGACACTTTGTACAACATTGCCATTACAGATAATGTAAAGTAGAACATGTATATACATAGGCACTTTGTACAACATCGTCATTACAGAGAATGTAAGGCAGAACATGTCATAGACATAGACACTTTGTACAACATCGCCATTACAGAGAATGTTAGGTCGAACATGTCATATACAAAGGCACTTTGTACAACATCGCCATTACAGAGAATGTAAGGCAGAGCATGTATATACATTGACACTTTGTACAACATCGCCATTACAGAGAATGTAAGGTATAACATGTATGTATATACATAGGCACTTTGTACAACATAGCCATTACAGAGAATGTAAGGTAGAACATGTCATATACATAGACACTTTGTACAACATCGCCATTACAGAGAATGTAAGGTAGAACATGTCATATACATAGACACTTTGTACAACATCGCCATTACAGAGAATGTAAGGTAGAACATGTATATACATAGGCACTTTGTACAACATCGCCATTACAGAGAATGTAAGGCAGAGCATGTATATACATTGACACTTTGTACAACATTGCCATTACAGAGAATGTAAGGTATAACATGTATATACATAGGCACTTTGTACAACATCGCCATTACAGAGAATGTAAGGTAGAACATGTCATATACATAGACGCTTTGTACAACATCGCCATTACAGAGAATGTAAGGCAGAACATGTCATATACATAGACACTTTGTACAACATTGCCATTACAGAGAATGTAAGGTAGAACATGTATACACATAGGCACTTTGTACAACATCGCCATTACAGAGAATGTAAGGCAGAGCATGTATATACATAGGCACTTTGTACAACATCGCCATTACAGAGAATGTAAGGTAGAACATGTATATACATAGACACTTTGTACAACATTGCCATTACAGAGAATGTAAGGCAGAACATGTATATACATAGACACTTTGTACAACATTGCCATTACAGAGAATGTAAGGTAGAACATGTATATACATACTATTAGGCACTTTGTACAACATCGCCATTACAGAGAATGTAAGGCAAAACATGTATATACATAGACACTTTGTACAACATTGCCATTACAGAGTATGTAAGGTGGAACATGTCATATACATAGACACTTTGTACAACATCGTCATTACAGAGAATGTAAGGTAGAACATGTCATATACATAGGCACTTTGTACAACATCACCATTACAGAGAATGTAAGGTAGAACATGTATATACATATACACTTTGTACAACATCGCCATTATAGAGAATGCAACGTAGAACATGTCATATACATAGACACTTTGTACAACATCGCCATTATAGAGAATGCAAGGTAGAACATGTATATACATAGGCACTTTGTACAACATTGCCATTATAGAGAATGCAAGGTAGAACATGTCATATACATAGGCACTTTGTACAACATTGCCATTATAGAATAAGGTAATGTAGAACATGTTATATACATAGGCACTTTGTACAACATTGCCATTATAGAATAAGGTAATGTAGAACATGTTATATACATAGACACTTTGTACAACATTGTCATTATAGAATAAGGTAATGTAGAACCTGTATATACATAGACACTTTGTACAACATCGCCATCACAGAGAATGTGAGGTAGAACATGTATATACATAGGCACTTTGTACAACATCACCATTACAGAGAATGTAAGGTAGAATTTGTAAATACATAGACACTTTGTAAAACATCGCCATTACAGAGAATGTAAGGCAGAACATGTTATATACATAGGCACTTTGTACAACATTGCCATTACAGATACTGTAAAGAAGAACATGTATATACATAGGCACTTTGTACAACATCGTCATTACAGAGAATGTAAGGCAGAACATGTCATATACATAGACACTTTGTACAACATCGCCATTACAGAGAATGTAAGGTCGAACATGTCATATACATAGGTACTTTGTACAACATCGCCATTACAGAGAATGTAAGGCAGAGCATGTATATACATTGACACTTTGTACAACATTGCCATTACAGAGAATGTAAGGTATAACATGTATATACATAGGCACTTTGTACAACATCGCCATTACAGAGAATGTAAGGTAAAACATGTCATATACATAGACACTTTGTACAACATCGCCATTACAGAGAATGTAAGGTAGAACATGTATATACATAGAAACTTTGTACAACATTGCCATTACAGAGATTGTAAGGTAGAACATGTCATATACATAGACGCTTTGTACAACATCGCCATTACAGAGAATGTAAGGCAGAGCATGTATATACATTGACACTTTGTACAACATTGCCATTACAGAGAATGTAAGGTATAACATGTATATACATAGTCACTTTGTACAGCATCGCCATTACAGATAATGTAAGGTAGAACATGTATATACATAGACACTTTGTACAACATTGCCATTACAGAGAATGTAAGGCAGAACATGTATATACATAGACACTTTGTACAACATTGCCATTACAGAGAATGTAAGGTAGAACATGTAAATACATAGGCACTTTGTACAACATCGCCATTACAGAGAATGTAAGGCAGAACATGTATATACATAGACACTTTGTACAACATTGCCATTACCGAGAATGTAAGGTAGAACATGTATATACATACTATTAGGCACTTTGTACAACATCGCCATTACAGAGAATGTAAGGCAGAACATGTATATACATAGACACTTTGTACAACATTGCCATTACAGAGTATGTAAGGTGGAACATGTCATATACATAGACACTTTGTACAACATCGTCATTACAGAGAATGTAAGGTAGAACATGTCATATACATAGGCACTTTGTACAACATCACCATTACAGAGAATGTAAGGTAGAACATGTATATACATATACAGTTTGTACAACATCGCCATTATAGAGAATGCAAGGTAGAACATGTCATATACATAGACACTTTGTACAACATCGCCATTATAGAGAATGCAAGGTAGAACATGTATATACATAGGCACTTTGTACAACATTGCCATTACAGAGAATGTAAGGTAGAACATGTATGTACATAGGCACTTTGTACAACATCGCCATTATAGAGAATGCAAGGTAGAACATGTCATATACATAGGCACTTTGTACAACATTGCCATTATAGAATTAGGTAATGTAGAACATGTTATATACATAGGCACTTTGTACAACATTGCCATTATAGAATAAGGTAATGTAGAACATGTTATTTGCATAGGCACTTTGTATAACATTGCCATTATAGAATAAGTTAATGTAGAACATGTTATATACATAGGCACTTTGTACAACATTGCCATTATAGCATAAGGTAATGTAGAACATGTTATTTACATAGGCACTTTGTACAACATTGCCATTATAGAATAAGGTAAAGTAGAACATGTTATATACATAGACACTTTGTACAACATCGCCATTACAGAGAATGTAAGGTATATCATGTCATATACATAGGCACTTTGTACAACATCGCCATTACAGAGAATGTAAGGTCGAACATGTCCTACACATAGACACTTTGTACAATACATAGACACTTTGTACAACATTGCCATTACAGAGAAGGTAGGGTAGAACATGTATATACATAGGCACTTTGTACAACATTGCCATTACAGAGAATGTAAGGTAGAACATGTCATATACATAGGCACATTGTACAACATTGCCATTACAGAGAATGTAAGGTAGAACATGAATATTCATAGTCACTTTGTACAACATTGCCATTACAGAGAATGTAAGGTAGAACATGTATATACACAGGCACTTTGTACAACATTGCCATTACAGAGAATGTAAGGTAGAACATGTCATATACATAGGCACTTTGTACAACATCGCCATTACAGAGAATGTAAGGCAGAACATGTATATACATAGGCACTTTGTACAACATCGCCATTACAGAGAATGTAAGGTAGAACATGTATATACACAGGCACTTTGTACAACATTGCCATTACAGAGAATGTAAGACAGAACATGTATATACATAGGCACTTTGTACAACATTGCCATTACAGAGAATGTAAGGTGAGACATGTCATATACA
Source organism: Cyrtodaria siliqua (assembly GCA_037043455.1). Classification (NCBI taxonomy): domain Eukaryota; kingdom Metazoa; phylum Mollusca; class Bivalvia; order Adapedonta; family Hiatellidae; genus Cyrtodaria; species Cyrtodaria siliqua. Next base: position 47,600 of record JAWPHD010009905.1, read on the forward strand.
TAGGCACTTTGTACAACATCGCCATTACAGAGAATGTATGGTAGAACATGTATATACATAGACACTTTGTACAACATCGTCATTACTATACATGATTACAGAGAATGTAAGGCAGAACATGTCATATACATAGGCACTTTGTACAACATCGCCATTACAGAGAATGTAAGGCAGAACATGTATATACATATATACTTTGTACAACATCGTCATTACAGAGAATGTAAGGTAGAACATATATATACATAGACACATTGTACAACATCGCCATAACACAGAATGGCACTTTGTACAACATCGCCATTACAGAGAATGTGAGGTAGAACATGTATATACGTAGGCACTTTGTACAACATTGCCATTACAGAGAATGTAAGGTAGAACATGTATATACATAGGCAGTTTGTACAACACTGCCATTATAGAGAATGTTAGGTAGAACATGTATATACATAGACACTTTGTACAACATTGCCATTACAGAGTATGTAAGGTGGAACATGTCATATGCATAGACACTTTGTACAACATCGTCATTACAGAGAATGTAAGGCAGAACATGTCATATACATAGGCACTTTGTACAACATCGCCATTACAGAGAATGTAAGGTAGAACATGTATATACATAGACACTTTGTACAACATTGCCATTACAGAGAATGTAAGGTAGAACATATATATACATAGACACTTTGTACAACATCGCCATAACAGAGAATGGCACTTTGTACAACATCGCCATTACAGAGAATGTAAGGTAGAACATGTATATACGTAGGCACTTTGTACAACATTGCCATTACAGAGAATGTAAGGTAGAACATGTATATACATAGGCACTTTGTACAACACTGCCATTATAGAGAATGTTAGGTAGAACATGTATACACATAGGCACTTTGTTCAACATTGCCATTACAGAGAATGTAAGGTAGAACATGTGTATACATTGGCACTTTGTACAACATTGTCATTACGGAGAATGTAAGGTAGAACATATATATATACATAGGCACTTTGTACAACATTGCCATTACAGAGAACGTAAGGTAGAACATGTAAATACATAGACACTTTGTACAACATCGCCATTACAGAGAATGTAAGGTAGAACATGTATATACATAGATACTTTGTACAACATTGCCATTACAGAGAACGTAAAGTAGAATATGTAAATACATAGACACTTTGTACAACATCGCCATTACAGAGAATGTAATGTAGAACATGTATATACATAGATACTTTGTACAACATCGCCATTACAGAGAATGTAAGGTAGAACATGTATATATATATAGACACTTTGTACAACATCGTCATTACAGAGAATGTAAGGTCGAACATGTATATATATAGGCACTTTGAACAACATCGCCATTACAGAGAATGTAAGGTAGAACACATATATACATAGATACTTTGTACAACATTGCCATCACAGAGAATGTAAGTTAGAACATGTATATATATATAGACACTTTGTACAACATCGTCATTACAGAGAATGTAAGGTCGAACATGTATATATATATAGGCACTTTGTACAACATGCCATTACAGAGAATGTAATGTAGAACATGTATATACATAGATACTTTGTACAACATCGCCATTACAGAGAATGTAAGGTAGAACATGTATATATATATAGACACTTTGTACAACATCGTCATTACAGAGAATGTAAGGTCGAACATGTATATATATATAGGCACTTTGTACAACATGCCATTACAGAGAATGTAATGTAGAACATGTATATACATAGATACTTTGTACAACATCGCCATTACAGAGAATGTAAGTTAGAACATGTATATATATATAGACACTTTGTACAACATTGCCATTACAGAGAATGTAAGGTAGAACATGTATATATATATATATAGACACTTTGTACAACATTGCCATTACAGAGAATGTAAGGTAGAACATGTATATATATATATATAGACACTTTGTACAACATTGCCATTACAGAGAATGTAAGGTAGAACATGTATATACATAGGCACTTTGTACAACATCGCCATTACAGAGTATGTAATGTAGAACATGTATATACATAGGCACTTTGTACAACATCGCCATTACAGAGTATGTAATGTAGAACATGTATATATATAGACACTTTGTACAACATCGCCATTACAGAGAATGGAAGGTCGAACATGTATATATATAGACACTTTGTACAACATCGCCATTACAGAGAATGTAAGGTAGAACATGTATATATATATATATAGACACTTTGTACAACATTGCCATTACAGAGAATGTAAGGTCGAACATGTATATATATAGGCACTTTGTACAACATCGCCATTACAGAGAATGTAAGGTAGAACACATATATACATAGATACTTTGTACAACATTGCCATCACAGAGAATGTAAGTTAGAACATGTATATATATATAGACACTTTGTACAACATCGTCATTACAGAGAATGTAAGGTCGAACATGTATATATATATAGGCACTTTGTACAACATGCCATTACAGAGAATGTAATGTAGAACATGTATATACATAGATACTTTGTACAACATCGCCATTACAGAGAATGTAAGGTAGAACATGTATATATATATAGACACTTTGTACAACATTGTCATTACAGAGAATGTAAGGTCGAACATGTATATATATATAGGCACTTTGTACAACATGCCATTACAGAGAATGTAATGTAGAACATGTATATACATAGATACTTTGTACAACATCGCCATTACAGAGAATGTAAGTTAGAACATGTATATATATATAGACACTTTGTACAACATTGCCATTACAGAGAATGTAAGGTAGAACATGTATATATATATATATAGACACTTTGTACAACATTGCCATTACAGAGAATGTAAGGTAGAACATGTATATATATATATATAGACACTTTGTACAACATTGCCATTACAGAGAATGTAAGGTAGAACATGTATATACATAGGCACTTTGTACAACATCGCCATTACAGAGTATGTAATGTAGAACATGTATATACATAGGCACTTTGTACAACATCGCCATTACAGAGTATGTAATGTAGAACATGTATATATATAGACACTTTGTACAACATCGCCATTACAGAGAATGGAAGGTCGAACATGTATATATATAGACACTTTGTACAACATCGCCATTACAGAGAATGTAAGGTAGAACATGTATATATATATATATAGACACTTTGTACAACATTGCCATTACAGAGAATGTAAGGTAGAACATGTATATACATAGGCACTTTGTACAACATCGCCATTACAGAGTATGTAATGTAGAACATGTATTTACATAGGCACTTTGTACAACATCGCCATTACAGAGTATGTAATGTAGAACATGTATATATATAGACACTTTGTACAACATCGCCATTACAGAGAATGGAAGGTCGAACATGTATATATATAGACACTTTGTACAACATCGTCATTACAGAGAATGGAAGGTCGAACATGTATATACATAGGCACTTTGTACAACATTGCCATTACAGAGAATGTAAGGTAGAACATGTATATACATAGGCACTTTGTACAACATCGCCATTACAGAGTATGTAAGGTAGAACATGTCATATACATAGACACTTTGTACAACATTGCCATTACAGAGAATGTAATGTAGAACATGTATATACATAGATACTTTGTACAACATCGCCATTACAGAGAATGTAAGGTAGAACATGTATATACATAGACACTTTGTAAAACATCGCCATTACAGAGAATGTAATGTAGAACATGTATATACATAGATACTTTGTACAACATCGCCATTACAGAGAATGTAATGTATCGACCATTTTGATTTCTGGGGAGGGCCTGGTGCCAGTTCATTCACATGGTCAAGTATTAATGGTAGTCATTGCCCAGCACAAGACAATCCCCTACACCACAAACACAACTTCCAATCAATTCATAATTTAGAAGAGCAAAAGGGGGCTCACATAGAAATCAAACAAGGACAAGCATAACTAAAGATTAAAACCAGCACATGGAGTTCCATCCATCAAATATGAAAATATCCATATTGAACAAGATCCAATATTCAAAGTAAATTTTAAATAAGGTCTCTGACACTTCTGTCTCATCAACCATGGTGCCCGTTCATTCACATGGTCAAGTATTAATTGTGGAGGTTAGGTGGTGGTGAGGTGAGGGTGTAGGGGGTGTGGGGAGGGAGTGGTCAGTAAACATATATACCGAAGCAAGACCTTCAATATCCCAGAAAGAATATGAACTGGGCGGGGGAGGGGAAGTGAAGTGTTACTGAATAGGAAAAAAACAGAATTAATACAATATTTTCATTGGGGGAGTCTACGGTGGAGCGTGTGTGTGTTCGGGGGTGGGGGTGGAAGTGAACAAGATGCAGACATGGTAACTGAAGAAAAAACAAAAAATAATAGAAGAAATATTTGTCTATTAATCTGGGGTGATGGTGGTGGTGGTGTAGGAGTGGGGAAGGTGTGGGGTTCATGGGGCTAATGAAAACATTTTAATGAAATAAAGTTATGAAACATGTGTCCTTGATGAATGATGACATTTGTCAAGCTCCTTTCATAGAGATATATTACTAGTGGGTATTGAAATAAATGGACTTGCCAACAAATAAAATAATAGAAATTCTAAGTCGAAAATAGGCTACACTTTTCTAAAATACAAGACAGAAAATATTTATCCAGAAAAAGGGCCATAATTTCGCTAACATGCAATACAGAGTTATGGAACATGTGTCTTCTAGCATCCACGCTTTACTGAAGTTGTATTAATAAGTAACAATCACCTATTGAAATACAAGGACTTGCCTAAAAAATTTAACCAGAATTTTGAAGTCGAAAAAGGAACATAACGATGCTTAAATGCAATACAGAGTTAATATGGAATATGTGTCTTCTACTGTCCTTATATTCCAAGCTTTACTGAAGTTTTGTTGATGTACAACTTTCAGTTGTTAAAATACACTTGTCCAAATCGAACTTATACCAGAAATTCAAAGTAATAAAAGGGCCATACTTTTGCTTAAATGCAATACAGAGTTATTGAACATGTGTCTACGAGTGACCTTGATGGTACTGATGACATAATTCAAGTTTCACTGACCAGTGGTTGCTGAAATAATTGGATTTGGCCAATAACTGAAAACCAACGTTTGGCCAATAACTGAAAACCAACGTTGACGTCGACATAAACGATGAGTAGATCTACAACAGCTCTTCTTATTCTACGACTAGTAAAATTAAAAAAAAAAAATCTGCCTTTCAAGTTGACGAAAAAAAAAATCTGGCCAGTGTACTAGGCAAAATAAAAATATCGGCTTTAAAGAAATATTTTTTTTTTATTCCGGCTGAAAAGAAAATCCCACCCCCACCCCACACTCCCAGAAAACAAAATGGTCGGTCCCTAAGGTTACATAGATACTTTGTACAACATCGCCATTACAGAGAATGTAAGGTAGAACTGTCATATACATAGACACTTTGTACAACATCGCCATTACAGAGAATGTAATGTACACAGGCACTTTGTACAACATTTCCATTACAGAGAATGTCAGGTAGATCATGCCATATACATACAGAAAGTTGTACACTATTTCCATTACAGAAGAACTAAAGGAGGACTTAGACGCCTACATCGATTCTCATTTTCCCAAGGGTCTTGTTACAATTATTCGAATACCACAGAGAAAGGGGCTGATACAGGCGCGGCTTACGGGGTTCAGAAACTCTACGGGAGAAGTCATTATTTTCTTTGACAGCCACATGGAGGTCAACATTGACTGGTATGTAGATGCATAAGACTTTAAATTTCTTGTAAAATAAACTTTAGCAAAAAACGTTTTTTTGCAATACTTTTTCCAACATAAGTGTATTTCATTGGAAACATCATACTGTATGCTCCTTTCTTCAACAGGTTAGAACCTTTGCTGTCAGAAGTAAAAGCCGACCGGACGACCATAGCCATGGGCACGCTTGATTACGTGCAACAAGACTCGCTGGAATACAAGTTCTATAACGACTATATGACTCGTTATGGCTTCGACTGGAGACTGATATTCTTTGAGACTTTTTTCCGTAATGACCAGGTCGGCGAGCAGAAGCATAACCCTAGACCGTGAGATTCTATTGGTTTTTATAGTTTATGCTAAAACAAGAATTATTGTACAACATAATTAATCATATCATTCTGTATGTAAAGGTTGCACACAGTTGGCATTTAATTTCTGTCTGTTTAACTAATTATTATTTAGAATTTCTGTCATGGTATTTAACATGGTTTATTTTAAGAAATCACATTTATGTGTCTGGGTCATTTAACTGCTGAATTATAACTGCAGTGGCACAGTAATGGTTGGGGCCGCGTATGCGATAAATCGAAAATTCTTCGAAGAGATGGGTACATATGACGAAGGAATGACCGTATGGGGAGGAGAAAATCTCGAAATGGCCTGGAGGGTATTTATACATACTATTTCTTCTTACTTTATAAGACACAGTGAAATATGCGTGAACACTAACTTAAGACGTACAAGTGTCGTTTCAGTTATTTAGTTTTCTGACGCTTGCCTGTGATAAGCACTTCATAACCTCTGCTCCCAAATACATTCTATTTTGTTGATTTCGCGCATGGTTTTCTCGTTTAGGGCTAACTATTTTGTTAGAGACTGGTACCATACGCAGCTGGCCATGGAATAGTGTGAAAATACCTCATTGAATATTCCTTGTTTCCGGTCATATGCGGTGGCTCAAATTTCTGTACTTTTAAAATTTCAAATATTGAGTTCTGTTCAACCTTGGGCTAAAGGCAAGCACTTATCACTACCGTTTTTTTGTATATACTTAGGAATTGTTTCTGCACTTGTAATATCCTTGTATATCCTTGTAACTATACATGTTGTTGATCCATTTTACAGATATCGTTGTGTGGAGGGCGACTGGTACATGTTCCATGTTCCCACATAGGTCACGTGGCCAGGGCTCAGCCGTACACATTTCCTGGAGGGCGGGAAGCCGTGGAGCAATTTAACTACAAGCGAGCAATAGAAGTTTGGATGGAGCCTAAACATAAGGAGCTTGTGTACGATTATTTTCCGCAAATGAGGGTAAGTGCTCATCTGAGTACATATAAAAGGATAGTTTCTCATTTAATCTCTCAGTTTTTACACCATACAACCGACGATCGGGACGCCATATGGCAATCGTAAATACCGATAGAGGGAGAATTAGGCTAACATTGCAATAAGTGTTTTATCGCAAAAATGATAAATATATATATAGGTAGAAGATACACATTAATTGTTTCTTGACATTACTGAGTCAGTTTTATTTCTGAATTGTTGAACTATTTAAACATTACTGTCAAATGCTTCATTTTTAAATAACTGAGTGTGCGAAATACCACATTCTAGCGTTGTTTTGTTCATACATGATTCAGTTGCTTATGAAATGGGTTTGACGAGTAAATTCGGCAGTCGGGAACGCTATATATAATTTCGTAAGCAAGCGCAATCATGGACTCTTGGTTGAAGCAATAAGGGAAACCGATCTGATGTTATACCACCCAATCATGAATCGTAATGGCTTAACCAATCATGAATCGTGATGGCTTAACTACCTTTCTAAAAATAGTTACATTCAATGTCATTGTGGTGTAGACTACATCTAAGGAGAGTGCTGAGACAATTAGATTCGCTTTATTTTGTCTTCAAATACTTGATTTAAAAACGTTATCTCAAGGGTGATTTTTTTCTTAATTTGCTTCGTTTTATTTTGAAGGGATATACGGCAATCTTGGAATATTTAGCAAACATTAAATCAGCATCTCGAATTATTAATCCAGTTTTAATTTGATTTAGCTCTGCTTGGATGTATTTAAATAAATAGAAATTCAATTAAAACAATATATAAATTTTCTTACTAGTTATTCTAACACATTTAAATGTATTGCAATATAATCAACAGTAAGTAATATATGCAAAACCTTCTCCATTTTCCAAATCAGTATGCATAATGATTTGAAAAGAGCACATTATGTAAACAAAATATAACGGGATACGGCGACCTTGAATTGAATTGAATTGAATGTTGTTTAACGGCTCATCAAAGTATAGCCGTCGCAGAGAGAGGGGAAGGATACATAGGAATCCGGGAACCTGCCCTACTCTTATTATCGAATAGATTCCTATGGTTCTTTAACGTGCTCGGAGGACAGACCGATACACGGCGACTTTGAATGAAATTAAGAGTAGATAGCCCATTAACATATTTTGTAGCTTTGACGGCGACATATTTTATTCTTTTTATTATAGAAACTCGATGTTGGCGATTTATCACAGCGATTAGAGCTGAAGAAAAAGCTGAATTGTAAGCCATTCTCTTGGTTTCTGGAGAATAACTGGCCAGAGTTGTTGGTATATAATCAGGACGTGACGGCCTGGGGATCTGTAAGTACATAAACAACATGTTGAAAAACTAAAATACGATTGTAAATATAGCGGACACCTTTCTAATAGTTTTAGTGTGATAGTTATTTAACAAGATCACCTTGACAGACAGACATACACACCATTTATTTCCCCTAACAGGGCTAACAATTAACACCAACTAAAAAGATAGGGAGACATACAGTGGGTATATCGAAACGAATGAAAATAATCCAAATCATAGACTAAAATATTTGAAATGAAACCATATGTTAAAAATACATTAACGATTGCTATCGTCGATGCTGTAGGCACTATCTTGATAACAATATATTGATGTGACATTTCTCTGATAATAAAACAAATGCCAATAGCAAAGTAATAATCCATAGCCTTTGTCTAAAATGTTACATTTAATTCGGATGTTGCGGTGGTATGGTCTCACGACATAGTGAATTCATACTATGTTGGCCTATATGCATAACGTTTAATGGGTCATTCCAAACAAGACGTTTTCAAGCTAAAAGTTAATTTTTTATGAATTACAGTCATTTGCGTGTTTCAAGCTTCAGTATTAAGTAGTACATTGTTCGCATTGTTATCACTGCAACCTCGTAACGTGAACGTAACGTGAACACGTGTTTGTCATCCATATATTCATGTTTCATGTATTAAGTAGTGAATTGTTCGCATTGTTATCACTGCAATCATCTCGTAACGTGAACGTAACGTGAACACGTGCTTGTCATACATATATTCATGTTTCATGTATTAAGTAGTGAATTGTTCGCATTGTTATCACTGCAACCTCGTAACGTGAACGTAACGTGAACACGTGCTTGTCATCCATACATTCATGTTTCATGTATTAAGTAGTGCATTGTTCGCATTGTTATCACTGCAACTTCGTAACGTGAACACGTGTTTGTCATCCATATATTCATGTTTCATGTATAAAGTAGTGCATTGTTCGCATTGTTATCACTGTAGTCTCGTAACGTGAACACGTGCTTGTCATCCATATATTCATGTTTCATGTATTAAGTAGTGCATTGTTCGCATTGTTATCACTGCAACTTCGTAACGTGAACACGTGCTTGTCATACATATAGTCATGTTTCATGTATTAAGTAGTGCATTGTTCGCATTGTTATCACTGCAGCTTCGTAACGTAAACACGTGCTTGTCATACATATAGTCATGTTTCATGTATTAAGTAGTGCATTGTTCGCATTGTTATCACTGCAACCGCGTAACTTGAACGTAACGTGAACACGTGCTTGTCATCCATATATTCATGTTTCATGTATTAAGTAGTGCATTGTTCGCATTGTTATCACTGCAACCTCGTAACGTGAACGTAACGTGAACACGTGTTTGTCATCCATATAGTCATGTTTCATGTATTAAGTAGTGAATTGTTCGCATTGTTATCACTGCAACCTCGTAACGTGAACGTAACGTGAACACGTGCTTGTCATCCATACATTCATGTTTCATGTATTAAGTAGTGCATTGTTCGCATTGTTATCACTGCAACTTCGTAACGTGAACACGTGTTTGTCATCCATATATTCATGTTTCATGTATAAAGTAGTGCATTGTTCGCATTGTTATCACTGTAGTCTCGTAACGTGAACACGTGCTTGTCATCCATATATTCATGTTTCATGTATTAAGTAGTGCATTGTTCGCATTGTTATCACTGCAACTTCGTAACGTGAACACGTGCTTGTCATACATATAGTCATGTTTCATGTATTAAGTAGTGCATTGTTCGCATTGTTATCACTGCAGCTTCGTAACGTGAACACGTGCTTGTCATACATATAGTCATGTTTCATGTATTAAGTAGTGCATTGTTCGCATTGTTATCACTGCAACCGCGTAACTTGAACGTAACGTGAACACGTGCTTGTCATCCATATATTCATGTTTCATGTATTAAGTAGTGCATTGTTCGCATTGTTATCACTGTAGTCTCGTAACGTGAACACGTGCTTGTCATCCATATATTCATGTTTCATGTATTAAGTAGTGCATTGTTCGCATTGTTATCACTGCAACTTCGTAACGTGAACACGTGCTTGTCATACATATAGTCATGTTTCATGTATTAAGTAGTGCATTGTTCGCATTGTTATCACTGCAACTTCGTAACGTGAACACGTGCTTGTCATACATATAGTCATGCTTCAGTGTTAAGTAGTGCATTGTTCGCATTGTTATCACTGTAGTCTCGTAACGTGAACACGTGCTTGTCATACATATAGTCATGTTTCATGCTTCAGTGTTAAGTAGTGCATTGTTCGCATTGTTATCACTGTAGTCTCGTAACGTGAACACGTGCTTGTCATACATACAGTCATGTGTCATGCTTCAGTGTTAAGTAGTACATTGTTCGCATTGTTATCACTGTAGTCTCGTAACGTGAACACCGGTTTGGTCATCCATACGTTCCATATATACCTGTTTGAAGCTTGTTAAGCAGTACATTTGTTTGCATTGCTATCATTGCAGGCTTGTAACATGAAAAATAACAAGTGTTTGATCAGTCATATGCATCTGTTTCAAGCTTCAGTGTTAACCAGTATATGTTTTGCATTTTTATCGTTGCAGGCACGTAACCTTAACACTAACAAGTGTTTGGACAACCATATGTACCTGTTTCAAGCTCCAGAGCCTCTGTTTGCTGATCCATGTCATTATCAATATGCCACACAAGTAAGTCGGTCTCAGTCCAATAGAACTCTTAACACCGGTCAATGCCATTGTTAGGGAGACTTTTAGGATATAGAGAAATGTGAACCCATACCCCCGGTATAACAAGCAATGTTACAAAATGTTTGTCATGGTTTGTATTTTCTGAAACTGCCGGCATAAATTGGCATAGCTGGAGGCGTTCCATGAATTTCAAGATGGCGTCCAAGATGACCACCAAACAAGTTCATACTTTCCGTATAAAATAAAATGAGATACATATGTACACTTATTATTGCTTTTTGTGTTGTTTGAATTTTTTGTGTATTATATACATTTAAATATTTTTGTTTAGCTGAAATACTTAGTACACATTTTAATTTAAAACTAAGGTGAACATACAGATCAAAAGGTGTTTGTTTTTTGACAAAAGAACGTGCAACTGAAGTGTAAACACAACCATAAAGAGACATACTATTTCAGTTATTTTATTTTATGTTACAATTTTGAGTTAAGCAATTGCGAATAACTAACGAACAATAATGTCCAGTAATAAATTAAAGGCGATTAAGTCTCCGATATCAATATGCCGCACAGTGCGAACTCGTAACGCCGATTAAGTATATCCCATATCAATATGCTGCACAAGTCAGTATGGCTGGGTCAGTGCGAACTCATAACGTCGATTAAGTATATCCCATATCAATATGCTGCACAAGTCAGTATGTCTGGATCAGTACTGAATCACCAAAGAAAATGAACAAAAGATAACGTCCGCAACGCTTACAGTATATCGATTAACATAACTCTTTTGATCAACTAACTTCAAAGTTCAGAGGTAAAGCATATGAGTTCGAAGCTCGCTTATGTTATTACATTTTACAGTGACTGAGTGTGCATTTTTACCTTCGTCGATCGCAGGGAAAGAAATGAAAAACATTGGCTATATACCTGCCTTATACAGTCAAGGGTTTAACTAGTTTAAAAAAATGAGATATAGGGTCCTAAAACGCAATGGCATCGTAGGTCTGCACTGTACTACAAAACAGGAGCAATATTTAATTAATTATACAATGAAAAAGACAAAAGACAACAGACAGGGTGGTGGATACAGGGTTACCGACTTGAAACGGTCAGTAGGCAATAAGGCCTAAATGTTAGCTTGAGTTGATTTATGTTTACAGCGCCCAAATAGACAAGACAGTGTAAACACAGCTACATCCCATCAAAAGGAATTTTCTAACAATAACGTCCACATCCAGAAAAACTAAGAAAATAAAGACTAAGATGTTGTTATAAAGCAATATACAATACAAAATAAGAAACGTCTCAGGATGTATCCAGAATTGTACTGAACAACCACAGCAGTTGCAGCCAAAGAGAAAACCAATCTAGGGTACGTCCAGAAAACCCGAGGGACGAACGCTCATCCGCCTACCTCCCTTGGTCGGGTTTAAGTTGTTTTTTGAATAACTTGTTAACATTATTACAGTTTGGGTGTTGTTTTCAAAATAACTGCTACAATTCTTATCAGATACGCATTCATTTTAATTTATTTTTAAAACCGTTTTCTATCCAAAACCAGAATTTTCCTGTAACATATGCTATTTTCCCCAGATTGCTTCTTTTACGCAATGTTTAGAAATTGTTTACGCAAGCTCTTAAAGATGGTACATGTTACATAACAAAATCGGTAATTAATTGACTCTATATGGCAATCATACATAGTTGTGCCATCATTATTCAATTAGATGGTCAAGTTTTCTGCTGAAAGGATTTATTGCTTGGGCTTTATTACAGCAGTAACTAGTTTTATTAAGCTAAGCTCATTGTTCATGAAAGTATCCTAAATAAGTTATTTTACCGAAAGTAAGAGGGATGAACTCTTACTCTGTGTCAAAGGGAAGTAATTTTAGTTCTTGAAAATAACTCGCTACAGTCTTGTCTTCAGCGCCCAAATTGACAAGACAGTGTAAATAAAGTACACACAGTTTATTCAAAAGGGAGAATCCTACACTATATTCAACATCCAGATAAAATTAGCAAACGATACACTGCAATGTTGTTGTAAAGATAAATAACAAATTAAATAACTGAGACATCTCAAGAAATATAAAAAGATCGGACAGGGAAAGTAGCATTGAAAGAGGACAGTCAACCACAAAACACAGAAACAAACACGCAAATAGACAAACAAGAAGGCAAAAGTAATAATAAAAGCAAACGACATCACAAACACAAAAGGGTTGACAATAGGGCTACCGCCTTGGAACGGTCAGTGGCAAAGTAGGCCACTGGGGTTTAAACCGGTTCTAGGGTGCACCAAACCTCACACTTACCCTACTGTCATCCCATTAAAACAGGACAGTGTAAATAAAGAAAGCCCCGCCATGATCTAATCTCTAACCAACAAGGCAGCATCAATAGGCAATATAAGTAAAACACAAATATGTTCGTGTAAATATAATACAAAAAAACAACAATAGCCTAGAAAGCCACAATGAAGGTACTCAATGACTTAAAACGTATCCATAACTGTACTGAAAATTATAACTGTTGGAGCCAAATAGAAATCCCAAAACAAGTAAGGTTATCTGGGTCAGCCCGAACTCTTAACGCCAACCAGGTATATCCGATATCAAATGTGGCACAAGTAAGCCTGTCGTTATCAGTCTGAACTATCAGCGCCAATCATATATATATCTGATATCAATATGTCACATAAGTACGTTTGAACTTTTAACGCAAATCAATTATCCGATATCAATATGCCACAGAAGTATGCCTGTCTGGGTCAGTCTGAATTATTAGCCCCAATCAATTATATATCTATATTAATATCTCGCATAAGTACGTGCGAACTGTTAACGCAATTATCCGATATCAAATGTCGCACAAGTGAGCCTGTCAGTCCGAACTCTTGGTGCATATCAATTGTATCTGATATCTGATATCATTATGTCGCGCAAGTAAGTTTGTCGGGAATAGTCGTTCTTTTTACATCGATCTGTTTTATCATGTACGAGTATGTCTGGGTCAGTCCTAATTTTTAGTGCATAAAATACACGTCTACGAACGGCGAGACGAGTTTTGATATGCGCCGTCCTCCGACGCGCATCCGCGTTTGACTGTTTAATGTGTGGATTTTTCGCAGAGATTCTCTGAGCTAGACATAAACAGTCCATTTAAACTGATACACTGAATTTTATAAGTGTACAACTTAACTTAAGTGAAGATTAATCATGTGTTATCCATTTCACACTTAAAGGTTAATCCAATAAACATTTTGTATAAAATACATTAGTTTAAACTATTTTAATGGTCAATGTACCACAGATCAATATCAAGCTCCCTTACAATGAAAGAACCTCACCTTATATACCCTTCTCCAGAATTGTTACCAATAAAACCGTCTGTAATACGTTGCTTATTGTCGAAACGACACAACAGAGTAAGTATCAACAATAAAGTCATGAGTTGCACTCAACCAATTCAGCGATTGAACCCTGAAACTTGACGATTGACAAATCAACATGCATGCTTCAGGGTCATTAATTTGTATTTATGGGAATCAACATCTAACGATTGCCCGAAGGCAATACTGAGAGTGGGTAACAGCTAGACAACCCACGAGTGCTTCAACGGCGTTAATGTGAAATATGTGAGCAACAACACGTCTCAACCAAACTGTGTGCTTCAACGGCATTAATGTGAACTGTGAAACACTGAAGGCACATAACATCAAAACAGAACAGACATCAGAGCCGATGAAGAAGCTTATAAAACTAGCAAGACAAAATAATGAACATGAATGGATGATTCTAAAAATACTTCAAATAAAAGATCTAACAGTAGATCACGTAGGCTTGATATTGCAGCATTTCGTATAACCATCCGGTTTAGAGGGAATATATCAGACTTGGCATATGTTTAATCTTGTTCAGAGATTATTTGTCTATTTCAACACTGAACATTTAACTTAATGTTAAAAAAACATCCAACAAATCCTATAAGCCATTCGTAAAATGTGGGAATTTAAATTGCTTAAAAAACCCACACAAAATAAAATGTACTGAATTTGAAGACCAGTTTCCAGACAACACTCCAGTGTCAACGTGACTTTTGTTTCGTGTCGACTTGACACGCAAGGCCAGCAAGCTTTATTAAGAAAACGAAGATTAATGGCATTCCTCCTTTAGCATTAACATGAATTTCATTCACAATATTTTATGAATTGAAATCGATGCTAGTGCTACAGTGACGCTTTTTTGCTTTCGTTTCTTCGTGTCTCTCATTGTCTGTCTGTTTCAACACTGAACTTCCCTGTTAATGTTAAAAAAACATCCAACAAATCCTATGTGCCATTCGTAATGTAGGAGCTTAAATTGCTTAAAAAACCCACACAATGAAACGTTTTGATTTGAAGATCATTTTCCAGACAACACTTCTACGTGACTTTTGTCTCGTGTCGTCTTGACACGCAAGGCCAGCACGCTTTATTACCAATAAGAGCATTTACGTTAGTTTACAAGGGCTGATACAGACGTTCGTAGACAGTTGATTTTAATATTTATATATATTTGTATATAGACCTGGCAGTATATTGAGATATTATCGCTCAGACCCTCGATAGTACTTCCATATTAACCTAAATGTACGATTACAGTGACATAATCGTTTCTCCCCGATAACACTTCTTTATTTTTAAATATTACGGCTCCAGACCAAGAATAACGACCCTCGGTTCGATCCACCAGCGGCCTAAGACTCTTTATGTGAGGAAGCTATCCAGCTGGTTTGCGGAACGTCGGTGTGCCCACCCGTGCACGAAAATGAAAGCTGGAAAGTCGCCATATGACCTTAGCTTTGGCGCGACTGTAAAATCGAATTGATTCCATTCATTCTAGAATAACGAGTATGTAAGGAATTGCAATTAAATGTAAAAGCTGAGCTCCCGCTTATTATTTTCTGTCTTGTTTACAGATTTCACATATCATATTACCTATTTAAATAGCATAGTCAACTTTTAAATTCAAGTCCAATTCCTTATATTCTGGTATATAGTAGGGAGAAAGATCAGGCTAACAATTGAATTCTTTTCTAGATAATGATTTTCAATTCCCATATATTGTATCGTGTTTTATTTTCTGTTAACGTACGTATGTGGAATATTAGCTAGATCAAAAAGGGGCATGTATATGTTAACAGTTAAGGACACAGATTTTGCTATTGGCTGCAAAACTCCTCCATTTTCGGAATTTCTGTCCTGTTTTATTGGAATGACAACAGTGGTGCACCTTAGAACCTGGTTTAAACCTCCAGCGGCCTTGTTTGCCACTGACCGTTTCAAGGCGTTAGCCCTATTGTCAAGTCATGTTTATGGTGCCGTATCTTGCCTTTTATTCATCTTTATATTTGTGCGTTATTGTGGTTGTCTGGGCCTTTGAATGCTACATTTCCTATTCGGCATTTATATCTACTTATGCATTACCATTTTCTCAAAAACAAGTACCTCGACCGGTCTTTTTTATTTCATTATCTTGAACTACACGGTATGTTCTAACAATGCAGAAGTTGGAAAAACACTATTCTTAGGATAATATTGTTTTTTCGACAATTTCCCGAAAAACAGTCTTAATTTTTTTCTAAGGTTCTCTAAGGCAGTAAAAGTCACATTCAACACTAGTTCCTCATAAATCGTGCTTTTGTCTACCTATGTACATCTATGTCTATGTTTAGGATAGGCAGTCCTAACCATGTACCTACTCTTAAAAATATATTATATAAAAAATAAACGGTCCTTCAGACTTAAATTTAGTTTGATGTGAAAGTCTTCCTTGACAGCACCGGATATAAACTCCTCAAACGTTGCAGACGTCAGCACCATAATAGCGTTTGGTACGCTTGTTAGAAATAGTTTACGTAGATTTTTACGACAACATGCTGCTCATTTTAAAAAGTGTGACATATGAAAGATTTGTAAAAAGTCCCCACGAATACACATCGTTAGTGTTTTTACGTACTGGCGCTTTGGGGTCATCGATCAAGACCAATCATTGTGGCTTTAAAATATAATATCGTTTAAGCCGGCTAAGGGGCGTGAGTGACATCATAATTGGAAATTATATCAACATACTTAATAAAACCTAGTCTACTATTTTTTCTGTTTTGTTTTTTATTTTTCCGCGGGGTCCTCTTTTCAGTATTGACGTTCACACTAGCGTTTCTTTAGTTGTATGTGGTGGTTGTAAAATGTCGCACCGACTACACATCAGTAGTGATATTGCTTCATGGTCCTTTGAGATCATCAATCTCAATAGTTTTGGCTGTAAAGTAGAATACCGCTTAAGCCGGTGCTAAGGCGCGTGAGAGACATCATAATTGCAAATTATATCAACATACTCAATAAAACCTAGTCTACTACTTTTCTGTATTTTTTATTTTTTTTTATTTTTTCCGCGGGGTCCCCTTTTCAGTATTGACGTTCACACTAGCGTTGTATGTGGCGAATGTAAAATGTCGCACCGACTACACATCAGTAGTGATATTGCTTCATGGTCCTTTGAGATCATCAGTCCCAATAGTTTTGGCTGTAAAGTAGAATACCGCTTAAGCCGGTGTTAGGCGTTGCAAATTATATTACCTCTCGTTAACAAACTTAATACTACCGATACTGCTACATGTGTGTGTTGCTTCCAAGGGATCCCCTTTGCAGTATTTACTGACATTCTGACTGCTAATGCTGTGTGGCGGCTGTAAAAGGTCACACCGACTATAAATTAGTAGTGTTGTAACTAACTGGTAATTTGATATTATCAAACCCAATCCTTGTGGCTTTACGGTATAAGATTGCTTAAACCGTTGCTGGGGACGTGAGCGGTGTTGTAAAATATTACCTCTCACGAACAGACTTAATAAAACTGATTCTAGTACTTTTCTCTCGTGTTTATGTTAGTTGCTTCCAAGGGATCTCCTTTTTAGTAATTGTTTCACGTTCAAATTTAGAAGTACACGTTTCTGTTTTAAATTTTTGAAAAAATGATAAATACTTTAAAGAAAGTCTGGATCACTTCTAAGTCAGCCCTCTCAAATGCTTTATTGAAAAGTACAGCACACCGTTTCTGATGTTCAATGTCTCATATAAATATCTCAAAGAGCAATGAAACCAAGATTAATCATTCACGTACACGCTGTTCGATGTTTTGTTTGTCGTAAAAAACCCCACCATATTGTCATGTGAACATAATTGAATGTATTTTTTTAATTTAAATTTATAAATAAACAATAAACTATAGTAATTGTGTGTTTAACATTTATACATTCGTTATAGTTATTTGTGATCTGCCATTTATACATTCGTAATAGTTATTTGTGATCTGCCATTGACGATCTGTAAATATAGATATAAAAATCGAACAGGAAAAGCAGCATTCAAGGACGACAGTCAACCACAAACACACATAGAAACAAAGAACATATTTAAAGATGAATAAAAGGCCAAATAAAACATCAGAAACACAAAAGGGTTGACAATAGGGCTACCGCCTTGGAACGGTCAGTGGCAAAAAAGGCCGTTTGGCTCTAGGGGGCAGTAAAATATGTATAATCATAGGCAAAATGGTATTATGTTTTATTGAATAAAGATATCATTGTTATAATTCTATTTTATATGCATTTATAAGGGATTTTCCATGACGAAGGACAAATTGCTGAGGACTTCTTTACAATGTGTGGTTGTGAAAAACCATGTAACTGTTGGGGCCAGACCACAATTGGAGGACTGTATCATAGGACCACGTGACACATGGGTGCACAAACAGGTACAATTACACAGAAATAACTATGACATCGAGTTTAAGGGGTATTCTTTGAAGGTGTATGTAATTATCCAACACAAACATCAAACGTTAGGGAATAAAGAAAAAACTCGCACACCTCTATCATTTAGGGTGTATCAATATAGCTACATTAAGAATTGATTCGCATTTATTTGTCGTTTATACGGTTTTAAACGACGTTAAGAAATGTCAAAATTTGATGAAGCGCATGAGCGCTTTATGGTAAATTAGATTTCACTACCGGCGTTAAACCTCATGAATGCCGACAAAGTGCGAATCAGTTCTTATTACGGTGTCCGGTTGGGGCCAGATACAATGTCGCATTGTCGTGGGCGACATCGCATTGTCGTGATGTCGTATCGCAATGTCGCGATGTCGCGATGTCGCATTGTCGGGCGTCGCATTGTCGCGCACGACAATGCGACATTATGTCGTATTGTCCTAATGTCGCCCACGACAATGCGACATTCTTTCAATTGTCGTAATGTCGCCAACGACATCGCGACATCGCGACGTTACGACAATTGAAAGAATGTCGCATTGTCGTTGGCTACATTACGACAATTGTAAGAATGTCGCATTGTCGGAGGCGACATTACGACAATGCGTCGTAATGTTGCGTTACGACATCACGACATTGCGATACGACATCACGAAATAACTGTCGTGATGTCGTATCGCAATGTCGCGATGTCGTATCGTATTGTCGAGTTGTCGTATCGCAATGTCGCATTGTCGTATCGCGATGTCGCGTTGTCGGGCGTCGCATTGTCGCCCACGACACTGCGACATTGTATCTGGCCCCAACCGGACACCGTTTCTTATAGTTACATAATTTACCATAGATAGATAGATAAACTTTATTAATACAAAATATCAAAATTAATGGCCTATCCGTATACAATACAAAAACACATCTTATTTATAATTAAACTTTCATTGGTTTGCAGTAATCAATTTTAACAGTATTATATAGTATATTCATTATTGTCCAGCTGTAAATACATGTTAATTTCATACATATATTTATACATATACTCGTTATAATCTTATGTTTTCTTGTTATCTTAACATGTATGTCAGGCTTACATCAAACTAGAAAAGTATATGACTTTTCACATCAGACAGATATGCCATTTGACATTATATGATAAATAAGCAACTAGTCAAACAAGTATTATTTTAAGAAAAGAAAATCTCCTATGTTATATCGTAAGTTTCATTACATGTTTGAAAGCTTGTAAAAATAAAAATAGCGACATTTCTAACAATTTGAATTTTTTTGATTGAAACAATTCTATAAATTTGGGTATATTGCGCTTTTCTTAGATAGCATTTCTATATAAATAACGATATATATATACACACTACCCCATTCCACCTGATATCACTATGTATACATGGTTGAATACACAGCATCGCTATTCACCTAATATCACTTCTACGTATACATGGGTAAATATACAGCATCGCTATTCACCTGATATCACTTCTACGTATACATGGATGAATGAATACACAGCATTCAACTGATATCACTTCTACGTATACATGGGTGAATAAATATGCGTATAAACCATCACTCTTTACCTGATGAAACACCATCGCTGTTATCCTGATATCGCTCATGGGTATTATTTTGCCATATAAATGAGAGTGTTATGCATGCACTATACAATGGATAACTTTAACTCTTTATTCATTGCAGGGGAAGCTACATTAAGCATGAAACGAGCGGCTTGTGTTTGGATTTAGATGCTCAAGGACCAGTGATGCAAACCTGCAATGAAACTGTTATTACCCAACTATGGCAGTTCAACACATATGTCACATAGACCATCCAACACATATGTAGACCATCCAACACATATATCACATAAACCATACAACACATTCTGGGACAGGAGTTGAACACATGTATTACATAGGCCACACAACAGATATTGTTAATCCTCAGCTCTACCACAAAAAAAACCGAACGTCATATATAGCCTAAAATGGTGCTAAAATGACATACAACACCATTCAAATAATCAGATAAACACACTGTCAATTTAACACATAAATCACATATGCCACACAACACACACTTCACATAAGTCTCACAACACTTATTTCACATAGGCGACACAACACCTTTTTCACATAGGTCACACAACGTTTATTTCACATATGATACACAACACATATTTCAAATAGTCACACAACACGTAGGGCACACAACGCATATTTCACACATAGGCCACACAACACTTATTTTACATAGGTCACGCAACACTTATTTCACATATGCCACATAACACATAGTTCACATAGTTACACGACACGTATTTCACAGAGGCCACACAACACCTATTTCACACATAGGCTACACAAGAAATGTATCACATAGGTCACACAAAACAAAAATCACATATGCCTCACAACACATAGTGTACATAGGCCACGAAACACATATATCACACTAATTACACTTCACATATTGCACATAGGCCCTACAACACATGTATCACGTAGGCCACATAACACATAGATCACATAGGCCATACAACACATGTATCACGTAGGCCACATAACACATGTATCACATAGGCCATACAACACATGTATCACGTAGGCCACATAACACATGTATCACATAGGCCATACAACACATGTATCACGTAGGCCACATAACACATGTATCACATAGGCCATACAACACATGTATCACGTAGGCCACATAACACATAGATCACATAGGCCATACAACACATGTATCACGTAGGCCACATAACACATAGATCACATAGGCCATACAACACATGTATCACGTAGGCCACATAACACATAGATCACATAGGCCATACAACACATGTATCACGTAGGCCACATAACACATAGATCACATTTGCCAAACAACACATATTTCATATAGGCCACACAGCATTTTGTCACATATGTCACAACACAGGTATGTCATTTTGACCACACTACGTATGTCAAGTAATGTCACATAATGCATGTATGGCATAGACTTCACCACTCACATATCACTTAGTTAGCACAACGCATACGCCACATACGTCACATATATCCTTCATGTCACAAACTCCACAAGACGCATTCCATATGATTATTTGAAGTGAGGTCTAATTCAATTATGTTAAAATGTGCCTCTCTTCAATGGAATTGTTCCTCTCTTCAATTGAATTAGACCTCTCTTTAATTGAATTAAACCTCTCTTCAATTGAATTAGACTTCTCTTTAATTGAATTAGACCTCTCTTTAAATAATTGAAGAGAGGTTCAATTAATCGAGTTTATGTTGGCGTTCGTTTCAACGCTAAATTAATGTTAATTTGGCGTTTCGACGGCAAATGAACATACACTCACTTATTTGAAGAGAGGTCTAATTCATTTGAAGAGAGGTTCAGTTCAGTTAAAGAGAGGTCTAATTCAGTAATGGAATTAAACCTCTGATGAACTGAATTGTACCGCTCTTCAATTTAATTAGACATCTCTTCAAATAATTAAAGAGAATTTAATTAATTGAGTTTATGTTAATTTAGCGTTCCATACACACGATTCATTGTAGCATGTAATGTATTCTGTGAATAACTTATTGTTGAGCTGATGCGCGCATCTGATAATATTGAGCTTAAAATTCAAGTTCACAGCTCATCAGGTGTATTTATGTGAATCTTACTTGAATTAAGAATCGATGCTGCTGATGGAAAATGTCCTCTTACCAGTTGTAGTTATGTGATCATTAATTTAATTACAGATAGGTGCTATTTATGTAAAATGTTTCCGTATGCATGAGGTGAAAATAAAGTTACACTTGAGCTTATCGAATTAATTGTTTTGTTGATATCCCTGATTGAATTTCTGAGTTCAAAAATATAGCTGATTTACATCATTTGGCGAATTTAACAATTATAGGTTGAGATTTGCTATTGAATTAATGAGCTCAGTACTATAATTGTTGAACTATAACTATTCAGTCGATGAGCTCAACTCTAAGACCAGGAACTGTAGAAGAAGTATTTGATGGGTTCATCAAATAGTTGAATGACTAGTTTTTTTTGGTGTTTCATTTCCGGTGACTTAAATTCAGTTCTAAATTATTGTATTTGTCTTTAACTCGGATATCATTGTTATTCGTCTGTAGAAAAGTTATAAACGAGTACCCTTGATATTCGACTCTCCGGATTATATGAATAATACATGTACATATAATAGGGAAGCTTACATGCGTTTACATTTATCATGTTTATTACTCTTTTTTTAAGGAATTGCCAAATGTGATTGTATTTTTGCTAATGAGTTTAATTAATTCAATAACAAATTAATACGAATCACGCATAGCGGCACCTTACCTTAACGTGACGACATTGACGTTAAGTAATACCATGCACTATGATTTTTACCCTTCTCAGAAGCAATCGTAAGTGTAAGAAGAAGCAAATTCTAAAATTCAGCGTATCGTGCTACATTGTTTATCAGCATAAAACAAGTAGGTATACTGAAAGGAAAAAGAAACGCGAAACGGGAATTTCCGCTATATATCTTATATACTTAATTCCATATATATTCCAAGGAAAGTTGTTTTGTAAAAGAAAAAGTTGCAGTTAGTTAGAGAAAGGAAACAACTGTGATGTTGTAGACGTTTTAATCGCAGTACACTTTATAACAAGAAATTCATAAATATTGAAGTTCCGCTTTGAAAAATTAAGCCAGTTCTGGCCTTGAATTCACCAACCATTCTTGAGAATATTCTTAGACTTCAGCCCAAGTTTGCAAATATTTTTATTAGTTTGAAGGATGAACGTGGATAACAAGCTGCTATGTATAAATATGATACATATTAATAAATAGTAACTTCGTACGATTTTTTATTTTTGAATGTCATAGGAATATTTGTGAACGAAATTTGAGTACTTGAATTCAAGTCTAAGAATAGTTTGAAGAATGGTTGGTGAATTCAAGGCCAGTACTGTATTTAACGTAAAGAGTTTGCAAAATATTACTCTGTCAATAATGAAACTCTGCAGGAATACTATTTGCTGCGTTACGTGTTGTTTTAGTATTCTTTCTGAAAGAAAAATCTTACGTAGCCATGTACCATTCGATTACCAGAAGCATATTTTGCATACACTATATAGCGGAAATTCCCGCGTCGCGTCTCTTTTTCCTTTCAGTTTACATAGAACGACGTATACGAAACAAGTGCAATAATTAGTACTACTGTATAATATACGTTTACTATATTCAAGTAATCTATGTTTATTGTTGGTATTAAAATACTTTGTCTAAAGCAACTGACCATGAAATCGAACCATGAAATCAGATTTTATTTGGTAAAAAGAGAAATACCATATAATTATGATACTTTATTTTCAAATTTCCAATAGCCTAACCTCCCATATATATATGGCTGCCAGTCAAGCTCAGTCTTTAAATTAAAAAACAAATAAGTGCAATATACATGTATAATGAACTTCTTCATTGTTAAGAGAAGGGTTTTTTAACAATTATATATTTGCATGTCCGCATAACATATTAACTGTTGCTTCAAATCAATAATATAGATATTCAAAATGTAAAAGTAAAGTTACTAGGCATCTATATTGATGAATCATTATCTTGGAAAAATCATATATCTAAAACATGTACTAAACTTGTGTCAAAAATAAATCTGTTGAAAAGGATCTCCTACTATCTAATATATGACATGAAAAAAATGTTCTGTAACTCATACATTATGTCTACATTTGATTATGGCTGTATAACATTGAGCCAAACAAATAAATCCTCTATTAATAGAATACTTTAAAGTCAAAAGAGAGCAACACACCGTCTAAAATAATGTTTAAAGAACTGAAGTGGCTTACCTTTCAACGGAGATGTGAATATCGTACGTGTTATGATTTATAAATCACTAAACAATTTAACACCTGATTACATAACCGATTTAATATCGTTCTCTACAAATTCAAATTATAACTTAAAATCTGTTGCTAGAAAGGATATTGGCCATTCAACACTTAGAACAAACATTCTTAAACGTACTTTTGGTTATTCAGGAATGGTAGTTTGGAACATGACCCCCATTGATATACGAGCCTCGCTGTCTTTAGTTACATTTAAGAGTAAATTAAAATCATTCCTTTAATGAAAGACTGAAACCCCAGTTTCGAATAATAACCTTATGTTACAAAAGTACGAAAATGTGTCTGTCTTGTTAAAGTTATAAATTGATGCATATATTGTTTTGTCTTGCATTAAATGCTTACATTGTTATATGTTGTTGATTTATAGATGGCCATATTGTAAAAAAAATACTTGTGTAAATGCTATGTCTTACTAAGTTTCCTTATTGAAATAAAGTTATTATTATTATTATTACTGTTGATACTTACACATGTATATTCGTACATGCCATACGTGATTGCATATAGTTTATAGCTTTTGTATGAACACGTAAGTAATTTTAAGTAGATGCTTAGCAACCAGATATACAAATGCAGATAAACATACATATTATTAGCAAAGCTACAACACTTTTTTAATACATTATACAACATATGGTTTCAATTATTGGCAAACATAGTTTTGTTCCTTTTATTTTAAAGGCTTTATTTATGAAAATGGCGACGTTTCTTATTTCTTTTGTACATGCTGAATTAATTAACGAAATCATTTTATGCATATTCGGTCTATTCCAATAGTACTTATGCATATTCGGTCTATTCCAATAGTACTTATGCATATTCGGTCTATTGCAATAGTACTTTTTGATAAATTGTTTATGTAATGTACTTGTATAATCGAAAAATGCATTGTGAATGTATCATTGACACACAATTATTCATGTATGACAATTTAATTGGAACTGGGAGAGTGGAATACTTACTAAACTAGGTTTGAATGTAAGAGTGCAAGAAGGTTAAATGAAGTGCTAATATACACAATAAGTTAGAATGTTTAAGACGTTTTGAATGTGCTTTTAAATGTTTTTGAAAAAGTTTTATAAACTAATATGACTTTAACTTGAATATATTTAATGAATGAATCATGTTGTATTTTTTCCTGATTTTACAATACACAACACAAATAAGTGAACATTGCTGCAACTTCTGAAAGTTTTAAATTTATAAGATGTTTATCGCTAATGAGTATGTCCTACAGTCGCGTATATCCTGCCATATAAGCTATGCATACCGCTTAGTGTTTTGGAGGTAATCCCTCCACGAATTGTAATTGGTATTTATGGAGCTTTAGTGGTTTGCCATTCAAGCTCCCAAGTAGCGGGGAACGCCCCAAGTAGCGGGAAATGATCCCCGCCCCAAGTAGCGTGGAATGGTCCTTGCCCCAAGTAGCGGCGAATGATCCCTGCCCCAAGTAGCGGAGAATGGTCCCAAGTGAGAACTACTTTCGGGAAAGTCCATTTTTCCGCTCCAACTGACCCTGTGTAATCTCGTCCGTTCTTGGAATAGATTGGTCAGTTTTAATTGGGGATTTGATGAGTGAAGTTGTCTGGCACTTATATTTATAGGTGTAATTGTAGTTTACTATTTTAATTAATTATGTAATATGGAGGAATAAGATTCAAGTTAAATATTGCATTTTGTGTAATTTTTGTATTAGTAAGGGTTCTATGGCATTTTGTTTCAAGTGTAGTGCCTACATTTGTAATTCTTCCATAGTTGACCTCATTTGCCTTTCTTCCACTAACGTTTGATGATTCTTTGTCATGAGAGAAAGGGTAAATGTATAATGCACATTTTAGCAAAGTAATTTTTATATTCATTGTGTCAAGATATAGTCTTTTAAAGAGGAGATAACTTAAATTCATCTATATTTTACCTGACTAGTTGATAGCCAATTTCATTAAATTGAAATCCTAATTCCGCTTCGATACTCTCCGCTAAAGGATCTGACAACTCTGCCTTGGAGGTCACGTCAGATCGACCTTTCATCTAATCAATATTCATGAGATGATCAACTAAATTTAACAAATGAAATCGCGCGTTTTATATGCAATTCAGATGATGTTCAAGTGAACTGAACAAAGGAAAATCCACATAAAACACATATATCCGAACAAGATGATTGCACAATAAATTCAAAGAAATGCACTAAATGGCATGTTTTACAGCAAGAATACGAAGAAAATCATAGTCATTTGTTTTTGAAAACATTTAGAACATTATTCTACCGAGATCATTAAACTCCAACATTGGGTTTTCTATATAGTACGTATCAATATATCTGGCCCGGTAGCGCAGTCGGTAGCGAGGTAGACAATTATTATTATCCACGAGTGTAATTTTACTGTCGGTTGCGAGTTCGGCCCTACGAAGCGGTACAGTAATTCTTTTTCTTTTTCTTTTTTGTACCGCTATTGAATTCCCTCAAACAATCTTGGTTTTATTCAGCAAGTATTCAATAATGGTTGATGTGTGTTATGTTTGTCAACGCAATTGTGTGTGTTTTATAAGATAAGAGTTACGGATATTGTCTCTTTCAATACCGAGTATATCGTGCTGCATAGCGTTTGACTGAAACGTGACATGCGCAGTGAAGCAGTATATACCGAACGACTTCGAAGGCTGAACTCTAATTGGCTAATCGTAAGGTCAATCTGACGTGACCTCCAATGCGGCGTTGTCAGATCCTTAGTAGTATAGAGTATAGTAGCGTGATAAAGGATCTGATTTTAATGAGATTGGTTGATAGCAAGTCCCAGTCTATTTATTAATGGTTACCTGTCTTATAACCAGGTGAACGTATTGAGAGATCGAGTACTGAGAGTGATGAGGGCCTTTATCCCATAGATTTGAGTAAGGGTATTGATTAATTATTGTTAAATTGTTTTATTCCATTTTAAATATTTTTATTATGTAATATAGTAATAGAATTAATAAGCGACTTAATAAGTGATAACAGCCATGACAAGAAAATAGTGTAATGATATATTTGTGAATATCGGCGAAGAGCAGAGTGAATATGCATAATCGCCCATAAAACAAAATGGGACTTGAGGTAAAATTCAAGCCTGAGTAATTTGCATATTAACGGCATTTAACGTCATTACATCGTATAGATGGATTAGTTGATTGTTATAATGCAATTGTGATGATTCTAATGTTCGGATTGTGGGGACTTCTCTAAAGTGTATATATAGAGTATAAGTTGTTGTTTTCATGTACTCATGATACATACATGTATTTCAGGTCTTGACTGCTATTTGTATGCTCGAATATTGTAGTGCGTAAATAAAAGATGAAACCATGACGTAATCTAGTCTCGTGATTTAAGCCGACCGGGTAGGGGAAAACAATAGATTACAGAGACATGCATTTTTATATACGCATTAGTCATTTAATTTTTGTGTATGGAAACAAACTGTTACGTGGTCCGAGTATTAACTTTCATAACCCATCTAACCCCTTCTTCAAGAAGTGAAAACGGGTTTGGCTGGGGTATGAAACAAAACATTAATTTCGGCTTAAAAAGTTTTCATTTTGCAAAATTAAAACATTTAATAGGTAATATTAAACAGGTTATCAGATTTTATTCAGTAAAAAAGTGTTTTTAAACATGTTGTATTGTCGAAATATCCATTATAAAATCCTGCTAATATAAGCTTTCCTATCGCTTAATTTAATTAAGGTGGAGTTCAAGTGTTTGAAATGAAACGATATTATAAATTGTTTACTAAATATAACGTAAAAGGTCCCAGTGTGCACCTATCAAATGCGCTTTAAGTTAATACATAACAACATTATATATCAAGGTCAAATTTCATATATAATGTTTGCTTTCATTTTAACAAAAAAATGGCCCCTTTAATACTTAGAAAAACTTGGTTAAAGTGTTTAACCTTGGTTAAAGTTTGTTTATAAGCTTGGAACTCGCAATCTACATAATGGATTGAAACTTCACGCATGCATTATTCATTATAAGACCACAACAAAGAGCCACGTTACATAAATCTTTGCTTTTATTTTAACAAAATTAAGGCCCCTTTTTATTTAGCAATAAAAAAAGCAGTTTGACCTTGTCAAATCACTTTAAACAAATGATTTTTACTTTGTATCGACTCTCATTTGAAGGATTATATCAATAAAAACCTTGGCCAGGTTTCAAAATAAACAATATTGACGCATTCATTGTGTAGTTATTGGTTTTGATAATTTAAAATAACAACACTTATTTCAGCTTGAAAACTTTCATAATTTCAATAATTATTTCAAACTACAACAAAACAATTGTTTACATTTCTATCAGTTCACAGGCCCACAGTCATGTTTATTTACTTATCGGCAGCTTTTTTTACGCTTGCGTAAAACCTTGCTTGTTATTATTGTTATTATTAATTGCATACATGTATGTGTGTAAGTAAGTAAGTATTTTTTTATTATTGTGACATGTGCATACAATCAATCATATATACATATATTTATAAAACAACATAAGCACCCGGCCCAATGGGCCTATAAGTCACCAAATATAGAAAGAACATGTCTAAGTACAATAATCAGATTATCGCATAATTTACATTAGATAAATATGCATAGATTGTAATTAAACATCTTTATCAAATACATTCAAGCAGATTTAACAGGAAACACTTCCTTCAAGGCATGTTAACTTGAATAATTAAACACTTATTTAAGATTTAATGTTACAAAATGTCCTTTCTTAATAAATAAGCACAGACATTTAGCAAGTTTTCTGGGTTGGGTTGACATAATAGGCGTTAGCTTTTGACTGACAGAACCATTAACGCTAAACAGCTCGCTAAATACACCGGAACGTAAGTTGAGTATAAATCACAATCAAACAAGAAATGTGTTTCATCTTCTATAAACCGTAATGATCAGAATGTACACAGTCTCTGGTCTGGTGGTTCACCAATGTACCTTCCAGTCTCTATTCTGAGGGGTAAAATACCCATCCGGAACTGACTGAGGAGTGAACGTTCGTTTTTGCTCATTTTATAAGTCTCTCGCTGCAAATTACTCTTAAACACTCTAAAAGTTCTTAGTTTTGATACACGCTAAACATCTTGCTCCCATATATTGGCATAATATGCATCTATTAATCTACTAGCGTGTGGTAAGTCAATAGCGGTTTTGCGTTCAAAGTAGTTATTTAATCCCAAATTTGTCATCACGAGTTTAATGTTGTGTGACCAATTATTATTATACTTGGAATGGTCCAGATCGAAAATTCGCTTTGTTATTCTATTGTCATTCATCTTAATCAATCTGTTCCACAGTCGTAGCATAGAACCCCATCTTCTGTAGACGCTAGTTATCTCGGTATCTCCAGTCATTGCCAAAACTGGGGTAAATCGATGTACACCAAGAAAGTACCGCATGGCTCTGTTTTGAAATGCCTATTTGTTGAAATTTTTTAAAACCCCACACCGATGAAGAGTAGTCGAGAATGGGTACTACACAAGGTTTATATAGTTTATCAAATGATTTAAATCCGAAGTCTTTCAGGTTATGTATTTTATTTATTATGCTTCCGAGAGCACGACCGGCACCTTTTCACAATGCTGCACAGTTATAAGAAAAATAGTTTTTCTCATGGAAGGTAACACCAAGATTTTATATGTGTCCACAGTCTCCAATATATTATCACCGATTTTGAACGTAAATTCGCATCGTTGAGCTCTACCTTTCCGGAAGTGCATGCATTTCGACTTATTTCCATTTATCAGAACTCTCCACCGCCTACACCAGCTATGAACAGTATGTAACATCGATTGTAGTTTTCCTCGTTATCCGCCATTAAGACAATGTCGTCGGCATACATCAGAATATAGATATTTGTGTCATCTACTGGGATTCCAAGGCCAAGGTAATTTATCTCCTGTATAAGGTCATTCGCAAATACGGAAAAAATTGTC
This sequence comes from Cyrtodaria siliqua, assembly GCA_037043455.1. Taxonomy (NCBI): domain Eukaryota; kingdom Metazoa; phylum Mollusca; class Bivalvia; order Adapedonta; family Hiatellidae; genus Cyrtodaria; species Cyrtodaria siliqua. The sequence goes on from JAWPHD010009905.1 coordinate 78,511, forward strand.
GGTGACACATTACAGCCCTGCTTTACCCCGGTTAAACAGTCGAACCAGTCAGTGAGTTTGTGGTTTATACGGATACAGGACGTTGAACTGGTATGTTTGTTTTTGATAGAGTTATATAACTTCCCATCTACTTTATTCAACAAAAGTTTATAAAGCAGCATATCTCGGTCTATGTAGTCAAAGCAACGTTTAAGGTCTATAAATGCTGTAAATACTGTTTTATTGTTCCTGATCACTCTGTTCAGCGTAAACACGTATTCCTCACATGACCTGTGTGCCCTGAAACCGTTCTGTCCATCAGCAAGAATGTTATTGTGTTCTAAATATCCTGTTAGACGCTTATTTAAGAACGATGAATATAATTTGCTAATGCATGACAAAAGACTTATCCCTCTGTAGTTCATAGGGATGTATATTGTGGAATAAAGTGAACTCTCTGGTATCGGTAGTTAAATGTTGAAAGAAACCAAGTCATGCAATCATCTACGTTTATTTACAACTTTCGCATGACATCATCAAATAATTTGACCAATCAGTAATCAATAAAATAAATCACCTCCACACACAGGGGATACATTCGGTGTTTATCGTTGATACTAAACTGACTCAAATAGCCATGTTTAAAAACTAATTTGAAGTTATTATATTAAACTCTTTATTTTTTTTTAGTGTACAGCTATGTATCTTCTTTTGATGCTGTCTAATCTTAAAACACCAATATGGATCCATTTAATTTAAAGTATGGTCTTCTTTTTTGATTTTTCATATAGAGATTTAGGATAAAGTGTGAGTAAACTCCTTTAATTTCACCTACTGAATTTCGTGTATACCGGATATGGTTATCCGAATTTTACATGAGTGATGGAAAGCCTGATCTTACACAAAGGAAGATAAGGGTTATGCGCTGATATTAACAATGCCAGTTGCATAACGTCATTGTGTAAATATACATGCAAAACGCTAATGGTTGGCGAAGTCAACGTGCAGAATATAAATGATAAGCAAGAAAAAGAATCAGTCATGGAATCCGGTTCATATAGGGAAATTCCAACCCTCGGTATAATTGTTTTAAACAAAAAACGTATACCTCGTGTTGGAATTTCCCTGTCTTCACTCGATATCCAAGAACAATTCTTATAATTAAGTTTGGCTAATGACCGGATGTGAAAGTTATAAATACACAATACAATGCTTCACAACATCGCATGGTTGCAATCACAGTATATTTAAGGAGACTATATATGTAAAATATACGCCGCAATGGGAACATAGTTAGTAATCCCCTACCGGTTTCTACCGGAGGGGACTATGGGGTTTCTCGATATCCGTCATTCCGTCATTCTGTTCGACCTAGCCGTATCTGCCTAATAACTTACTGCGCCTTGCACGTTGAGTTAGAAAATATCCATTTTGCGACGAATCAAAATGCATCTACATCAAAGACACTGTCTGTTTGAGCGCTGAAAAGAGCATACTAGAGAGGTAACCCTGTCTTTGTGTTCTGTTCTTTTCCTTTTCATTGTAAAATTTATTTGCTATTCTTTGTGGTTCAGTACGAATCTACGGTGCTTTTGCGTTTGGGTGCTGTGATTTCTACAGGACCAGTTTTATTCATTTTCGTACTCGATTGATTCGGGAGTTAGACCTCATGTGAGTCTACGGTTAGACCTCATGTAAAAGTGGTACCGGTTCACTGAGCATTTACCGCCAAGTTGCTATGCAAATCAGTGCACAACTTGCCGATGTTATTTGCATTGCAAGCGATGAAAACAATGAAAAAAAGAGAGACCCGCTAATTGTTTTTACCATTGTAATGAACATTTTTCCACAACAGCGAGAAATATCTGAAAACCAAAAATTACACACAGGTTTAGTGTGGCTAGCTGACCCCTCATGTGCAAGCAATGTTTATGAGCTTCGGGGATCTATTTACATTACTGATAGCACATATTTTGGACAGTCACATGCACCTTTGGTCAGATTAAACTATAGCAGCAAAGACAAGATATAAAGCTATGCTTAAGGGTTCAAATAAGAATGCAAAACCTTAAACACTTTGTAAGAAAGTAATTTGATTGCAAGCTGACAGATTTTCAAAGAATAATAGTTTTCTATTCTGTGTAAAATTGCTCTATGTATCTAGTTAACGTGGTCCATTGTGAGAGGTCATTTTCAGTACAAAATAGACACTAAAAACTATGTTCAGATGTCCAACCTGATATGCCTAGGAACCAGTAAATTTCCTTTTTGGCATGTAATAATATTAAAGCGTTTTTTTACTAACGGCAGTTTAGACAATTATACTATGTGGACTTGCTATGAAGTTTGTGAAGCACTCATCTTCCTATTAGATAATATTTTCGTCAGGTATGGTACCACCGTTTATAGACACATTGTTGGTATCCCTATGGGTACGAACTGTGCACCACTTGTCGCAGATTTGTTTTTATTTTGCTATGAAAGAAATTTCATGTTGAGTCTTCACCAGATACCCAGGCAGATGTTATTGAAGCTTTTAATGACACCTTTCGGTATCTGGATGACATACTGAACATTGACAACCCTTTCTTTCCAACTATGGTTGATAATATTTATCCTAAAGAACTTCAGCTTAATAAAGAAAATATATCTTATAATAACGCTTCTTTTCTTGATACTGATCTCTCGATTGAAAATGGTAAAATAATTAGCAAAATTTATGACAAGAGAGATGATTTTAATTTTGACATTGTTAATTATCGCCACTTGGATGGGGATGTTCCCCGAGCAACTTCTTATGGGGGTGTATCTGTCTCAACTTATTCGTTTTTCTAGAGCTTGTACTCGAGTTGAGGACTTTAATAATTCGTAATCTTTGTATAACTAAAAAGTTAATCATTCAAGGTTACCGTTACCATAAACTTCGTAAAACCTTTGCAAAATTTTATTATCGTAACCTTGATCTTCTTTCCAAATATAAAAGTAATTTAAGGACTCTTCTGCGACAAGGACTATCACAACCAGACTTCTATGGTGATGTGATTTATAAACTTCGTAAGATTCTTGGTCATGATCACTTTCATACTATCATTGTTAAACTTGTTAAAAAGTTTATCAAAAGAGGTTATGACCCTATCATTTTGTAACGTACTGCATGCTTGGTGGTGGACCCTTTTACAGTTCGCCACTATGCTTTCCTCTTTAATTGTACGAGACCGGACAGGCTGTGGACCCTATGATGACGCCTATCTAAAGCCCATTGGGACGGTGGCGTTTGATGTTTGTCCATGATCTTTCTTGTCGTGCCCTTATTGGTTTATTCTCTTACTGCTCTGGCTTCTGCCAAGTCACTGAGTACCTTCATTGTGGCTTTCTAGGCTATTGTGTTTTTGTATTATATTTACACGAGCATTTTTGTATTTTACTTATATTGACTATTGATGCTGCCTTGTTGGTTAGAGATTAGATCATGGCGGGGATTTCTTTATTTACACTGTCCTGTTTTAATGGGATGACAGTAGGGTAAGTGTGAGGTTTGGTGCACCCTAGAACCGGTTTAAACCCCCAGTGGCCTACTTTGCCACTGACCGTTCCAAGGCGGTAGCCCTATTGTCAACCCTGTTGTATTACCATATGTCGTCTTATAACAGACACTCTCTTACCACGCACTGCAGTCTGGAACACTGACTGCTGCTGGTCAGTTCCTATTTACACTACAATGAATAACATGGTAATTACAGATTATTAGTTATTTATAGTCCTACATTAACACCGTTAAGACTATAGACATAACATAACATGGTGTCAGAAACAGGATTTAACCTGCAAACTCAAATCGTTGGAATTTAAAAAACATTCAAAAACAAAAAAGAATTACAAAGAGTGTACATTCAGTTTGAATTTTTTAACATTACCAATATGGATCTTTCCAGAATTCCAACACCCCACATGGACTGGGAATCAAAAAACTTACCAGCAAGTTGGAAAAAATTCAAGCAACATTGTGATTTAATTTTTGCTGGTCCCATTAAGCAAAAATCAGAGGAAGTGAAAATCACATATCTCCTTTTATGGATTGGTGATACCGGTAGAGACATTTTTAATACCTGGACAATACCTGACGAGGAGGCAAAACGCCTAACTCCACTTTGTGAGCGATTTGCCAGGCACGTCCAGCCGAAGGTAAATCCGGTGTTCACTCGCTTCAAATTTAACAATGAAATCCAAGGAAGCAACACAGTGGATCAGTTCATTACACAATTGAAATTGTTGGCTATTGACTTCAGTTCAATGACGCCGACGACATGATCCGTGATAAAATCGTATTTGGAGTAAACACCAGGAAAATACAAGAACACCTCATAAACGAAGGAGAAGCACTGCCAATGGACAAAGCCATCCAGATATGTCAAGATTTTGAGTACTCTCAAGAACAGCTGAGAACAATGGCATCATCAACTTCCGCCGCACCAGAGGTTCACGTCATTAACCGCTACCAGCAGCGTCCACAAAGAGGACCAGGACCTGCACCGAAAAAAGGACAGCCGACGGGACCTGCACCGAACTCATATCAGAGACGAAAGGGCATACAACAAGATGACGTAATAGTGAAAATCACAACTCCAACAAAATGGGTCAATTCCATGGTCATTGTTGAGAAGCCGTCAGGCGACCTCAGGGTATGCCTCGACCCGATGAATGCTATGAAGGTTTGTCAGGAATCGCCGCCATTGTAGACGACATTCTTGTGTACGGACGTACACGTGAAGAACATGATCAAAACTTGCGTAATGTTCTGCAACGTACCCACGAAAAGGGAATTAGACTTAATATTGACAAACTCGTTGTTGGTGTCACAGAAGTTCAATACTTTGGACACATACTGACGTCCAACGGACTCAAACCTGACCCCTCCAAGGTGTCCGCCATTAACGACATGGATCAGCCGCGAAACCGCGCTGGGCTCGAAACCGTTCTTGGCATGATAAATTATCTGTCAAAATTCGCACCTAGCTCAGCCGAGGTCACAAGCCCCTTATGCTCTTTGTTAGCAAGAATGTAGAATTTGCATGGGACGAGCCCCAAGCAAAGGGCTTTCAAAAAGTCAAGGAAATCCTTACACGGTCACCAGGACCTGTTCTGTCATATTATGCTGACATTACAGGTTGACGCTTCCAAATTTGGACTAGGAGCGATCCTCCTACAAGACAATAAGCCGATTGCTTATTCGTCCAAATCCCTGACACAGACAGAGATACACTATGCGCAAATAGAGAAAGAAATGTTCGCAATACTTTTCGGCTGCAAAAGCTTTCATCAATATGTTTATGCGCGCAGAGTTGAAGTGCAAACGGATCATTTGCCACTCGTTTCTATCATGAAAAAACCGCTATGTGCTGCACCCTCTCGCTTGCAACGCATGATGCTTCAGTTACAACGCTACGACCTAAACCTAAATTACCTTCCAGCCGACACACTGTCACGTAAGCCACTTGCTGACACGTACCCCAACCTGTCCGAAGGTATGGATTTACATGTGCACACTGTACTGTCCGGTTTACCTGTGAGTGATCGTAAAATAGAGGAAATAAAGACTCATACTGAGCAAGATTCACATTGCCTCAGTGAAGCGATTCTCCAAGGTTGGCCACATCTAAGAAAACAATGTCCCGTACAAATCTTAGATTACTGGAATGTCCGTGATCAATTATCACTTGTTAATGGGTTAATCATGAAAGGGGAAAAAATAGTCATTCCTCAAGCACTCAGGTCAACACTGCTTGATAAATTACACACTGGTCACATGGGAAATGAGTTTTGTCTAAGGAGAGCTCGTGACGTCATATTTTGGCCACGGATCTCAAAAGACATAACTGAAATGGTATCAAAATGCTCATTCTGCCTTGGGCACCGAAATTCAGACCCAAAGGAACCCCTCATACCACATGAGGTTCCCACTTATCCATGGCAAACTATCGGCACCGATTTGTTTACATGGGATAATAAGGAATTTCTACTGATGGTCGATTATTTCAGTCGCTACAGCGAAGTTGTTCAGATTACAAACTTAAAGAGTAGCACTGTAATTCATCACATGAAGTCAGCATTTTCGCGCTTAGGCGTGCCAGAACGTATAATCTCGGACAGTGGGCCCTGCTATAGCTCCAAAGAATTTATTGAATTTGCACTCTCATGGGACATTAATTACATTACGTCCTCTCCAAAATACGCGCAATCAAATGGACTGAGTGAAAAATCTGTGCAAACTGTCAAACGCATATTTACAAAAGCAAAGGCCGATAACAAGGATCCTCTGATTGGATTACTTGAATACCGTGCCACCCCTCTAGATATTGGGTATTCCCCAGCGGAACTACTCATGGGGAGACAATTGCGTTCTGTTTTACCTGTAGTTAAGGAAAGGTTAGTCCCCAGGGTCCCCAACACAGGTCAAATTCGAAAGAATATTATGTCAAAGAAAATGAAAGGGAAACGGTTTTATGACAGGAATGCAAAACCTCTGAGCCCCTTGCCAATTGGAGACACAGTACGAATATAACAATCTAACAAATTGTTGAAACCTGCTGTCGTAGTTAAAATGTATAATGAGCGATCCTACTCGGATATGACAAAAGCTGATAATGCCATTTACCGTTGGAACAGAAGACATCTTCTTAAAACAAAGGACAATATCTCACAGTATCAAAGTGAAAGTTCACTTCCCGCCAAAGTGCCTCAAAGAGAAAATGCCTATTAAAATGCCATAAATGTGTTAAAACAAACCACGTTCATAAATAATAGTACTGATAAGCGCATCTCACGATATGGCAGACACATTAAAAGCAAAGTTATTGTGTCTAACTAAACTGTCAAGTTAACCCCTTCCTGGTGAATGCTCATTAGCCCGGTCAAGGCGGTCACATAATCAGTGTAATCATCATGGAACTACCATAAACTTGGAAACATGTTTGATTAAATGCCCATTAATCAACCTCAGTGTGCCTCCGGGAGATGTAAGATAATCAGCTATAACACTGACACTCTATAAAGTCAGATCTAAATGACGTTTTAATAGACCAAAGATCATCTTAGCCTGCGATACTGGAGATTATGTCGATAATTCGGAATTATCGAGTATTCGTAATTGGCGTGCAACATATTTGCTTAGCAAAGAGAGGGTATTCGATTTTTTTCTGGCACAGCTGCAAATATCTGACCCATTGCAGAGAAGCAGGTTAGGTTAATTTCAATAACTTGATAGTGTCCCAAACAAAAATGAATACTTTAATGATTTAGTTTCGCCTCTCACCGTTGAGGGTTCAAATCCCACTAGGAGAAAGTATCGACTCTTACGGAAGGCGGGAGGTGTACAGTTCTGGTTCTACTCATGAAAAGTAAGTGGTATACCTCCACCAATAAATTAAATTGACTGTCATATATAGTCGAAAACGTGCTGAAATTGAATTAAAACATCATTCATCCGACTAACTTTACCGATTTATTGTCAATATTCTGGAATCGGTCTAAATGGAGTTTTCCATGTATGTACAAACAAAACACAATGTTATTCATCATTAAACATGTCATGTTGTATTAATTCAAAACGACCCACTTTTAACTTTTAGAGCTCACTTTTGTTTCAGGGAACGCACTGAAAACAGTGAAATACTGTTGTTTTCTTCACGTTTAAGCCCGTCGATTTGTAAATGGATATATTGTTTATGCTTTTTTTGTGAAACTTCCAAACTGCGTAGTGATACATTCTTATTTATAAAAATCGTCTTGATAGAATATGCGACGGCACAAGCGTTATTTAAATATTGGCAAATAATCGGAAACTGGCAATAATAAACATTGGAAATGGCAGTTAATGCAACTTCAATTCCAATCACTATATGTTCTATATAGGAAAACAATAACACAAATGGAAGCAACCAGACATTTACATAATTTCAATATTATTATATTTATGAAAAGATAACATGATAACATATATAAACAGATTAGGAGCTATTACGCAGAATCTCTTAATTTCGATTGGTTGACAAGTTAAACAAACCAAAAAATCTGGCTAAAAATAAAATTCAACTTTTGAAGAGTACTTATGAAGGTTAAATCATAAATTTGTGCAATGTATTCATAATTTGTGGCATAATAAAAACAAGAAGTATATTTTACATTTTCCTTGTGTTTCTATGTGCAAGTAGGTAGGTCACAACCATCCGACCCAAATAACTTTTTCAAAACATACTCAACATATCGTTTGTGTACGATATTTTGATAAAACTAAGACAGGTCTTTTAAAACAAGTAAGAAAACATATAGCTTCTTATATTAGGGAACACAGTACAATACTAACAGCTATAATGTACGTCTATGGAAAATGAAATGGTGTAGTATGACCTAAACAAATTCCACCAAAATCGTACAGCTAATCGCATCGATGGTGGTGAGCATGTGCGGAATATAAGATCTCCAGAATTTTCAGAAAACATGTTTTCGTTTTTCTTGTAAAATACTCATCTCCTGACTGTGGTACTTCGCAACTATCTACAGGAACTCCCACTCTATTGATTTATGCTTGTTATTGCCTATATTTGTTACCAATAACGTTTTTTTCAGAATACCTACTGAAATTCCCTGGTAATCTATCCAGAAACCACCATAAAGTCCGCCATTAATTTCCGGTCCGGAAATGTAAACAAAAATAGCTCGAGTCACTTATAATTGGAAATTTGCAGGAAACTTTCATTTAGGCCCACTAGACACCTCACCATAATTGAACACTGGTTTGACAGCAGGTAGGCATGTATTAATTGCATTATTGTTTTCCTTTCCTTGCGTGTTTTTCACAGGTGTGATAACATTTTACCATGTGTCTGTTTGTAGGTAGGGATAGTCCCGGTCGCTTATGCTGTTCACACTCAAACATATAAGTGTATCGTTTATCTAGGTGATGAATTTAGGTAATTCATGTCCAACCCTCCAGCTCACGTAAATTCATCACCTAGATGGTCGGACATGAATTATGGCGACTTGCCAGTTTAGCATCAGCTTTGTGTTACTTGCACTGGTGGCAGCTATGCGTCTAACGGCACAGACCAGACAGATGACACCAGACACATATGCTGTCCCTATTGAATTTATCCTTTTTTCAGACTTATCAATGATGAACTTTGACTTGCTGCAAAAATGCAATGTTCAATATCAATGCTCCATATCAATCCTTAGGTCACTGATTAAGTATAAGAATCTATCTTATAAGAATGAAATTGCCTATCTATACAACTTCATAGTTCTGATAGGGAATGCCTGGGATACTGAACCTAACCCGGGGCCGCCCGCAGTGAACTCATTACATTTCCCATGTGGAGTTTGTGACAACAGTGTTGGTTGGGAAGATAGAGGCATAGTGTGTGACACATGTGGGATATGTACCATGTGGATTGCCAAGGGATGGGTCCAGCTATGTCCAGCCTGTATAACAAATCTTTAAACCAAAGTCTGGCTTGGGAGAGCCTCAAATGTGGTATGCCATTTTTTTCCACATCCCTTTTTGATTCGTTATTGGACTTTGATATAAGTCTGTCAGTACCGCCTGATTGCCCTGTTCCCACTGACACAGGCCTACCAAACGCTGATTCATCACCCACAGACGAGCGACAGCATAAAGGTAAAAAGAAAAAGGCATAGGTTAACCATCCCCTAAGGTTTCTTTTCATGAACTGCCAATCTTTTAAAATTAAAAAGCTGAACTTAGTACAATTATTGAGACAGCCAATCCAGACATTATATTTGGAAACGAGTCCTGGCTTTCTCCTGACATACACAGTTCGAAATATTTCCCCAGAACTTTGATGTGCTCCGTAGGGATAGAGTTGGAGATCCACATGGTGGGGGTGTTTATAGCATATAGGGGGCCCTTCTGTGTGAAGAAATATCAGAATTAAGCACCAACTGAGAAATTATATGGTGCAAGCTGGAGATTGTGGAGGGCAAAACCCTATATCTGTGTTCTTTTTACCGATCGCCTGACAAAACAAATCCTGAATAACTTGACGAATTCAATGAATCTTTACCATGAACTACAGAAATGCCCATGTTTGCATTGGTGGGGATTTTAACTGTGGAGATGTAGACTGGAACAGGTTATATGTCCCCCATGGAGTGTCCAAAATTAACACCCAAAAGCAATTGGTTGCAATAGTCAAAGACCACAGTCTGTCTCAAGTGGTGGACATTCCAACACTCCAAGACAAAACATTAGACCTGTTTATGACAAATAATCATACACCTGTCAATGAGATTAAAGGACTACCCTCATAGGAAAGTCGGATAACGATATTGTTTTCGTCGAGTACGACATCAAGGCAAAACGTATCAGGCAAACTCCTTGTAAGATTTTTTATTTCGAGAAAATGTCTCGTTATTACGAGGATTTTTTCTCGTTATTACGTGGATTTGTCTCGTTATTACGTGTAGATTTCTCGTTATTACAAGGATTTTTCTCGTTATTACGAGGAATTGTCTCGTCATTACGAGAATATTTCTCGTTATAACGAGAATAAGTTTTTCTTCACTTCGATTCTGGTCTCATCCGGCTTTCCTAACATTGACCTTTGACCATATAACGACCATATTATGCGTTGCATCTTGAGGTGAAGTTTTTTAACATTCCTCAAGGGAAAGTAAAGATATTAAGCGGAAACCAATGTTCTATGTATAGTTACAGTGACGCGACAAATCCACGATTGAAAAATTGTTAATGTATGCATTCCATGGCAACTTAAAGTTCTCCCGGGGAAATTGACGGTTTTTGGTTTAAATTTCAATCTATAAAAAGCAAGTGGTCTTCTTCAATTGTACTTCTTTTATCAACTGTTACCATTTTGAAGGTTTCACTGTAACTGTCAGACAAGACCGCAGCCAAACAGATTTTTACTGTAGTTTTGTTTATTCCAAGAGTTTTAGCAACTTTAAAAATTGTATCCCGTGGAAATGTCTCATTTTATTGATTTCCGCCACTATCGTTTATGTGTTTTATAATGAATTTCCTAAAATCGTCTCTGAGACAAGCTTTAGTACGCATTTGTGGGTACATCCTGTACATTAACAATAAGTCGAGACGGCTTGTACACCTGCTCATTTTATTACAACGGAGTACGCATTTCTCCAGCCGTGTCATTCATTGACAACAATTTTCTTTGATGTATATACCATTTGATTCGTAGGAAAAAGGATATTTTCTAAGTCGATCTGCAAGGCGTAGTATGTGAATAGGCAAAAACGACTAGGTCGGACAGAATAACGGACATTGAGCAAATCTATAGTCACCTCCGGTAGAAACCGGTTGGGGACTAATAATTAGAATCTCATCTTGCCGTATATTTTTCATATATTGTCTCCTTAAATATATTTTAATTACGACAGTAGATATTGTTAAGACTTGTATTGTGTATTGATAACTTTCACATCCGTTTATTAGTTACACATTTCCGAGATGTTGAGATATGCAGTAGGTGAACAAGGGTTTACTCGGACTTTACCCACAGTCTCTATATGATAAATCAAAATATTAGTCCATACTTTAAATTAAATGTATCTATATTGGTGTTTTAAAATCAGAAAGCACCAAAAGAAAATGCATAAATGTATACAAAAAATTAAGAGTTTACTATAATTGCTAAACAGGGCTTTTAAAGTCAGTTGAGCATCAACGGTAAACACCGAATGTATCCCCATCCAGAATGTGGTGGTGTTTTATTTTATTGATCACTGATTGGCCAAGTTATTTGATGATATCATGCGAAAGTTATAAATAAACGTATACGATTGCATGGCTTTTACTATCCAGTATATAAGTATTGGTTTTATACAACATTTAACTGAAGATACCAAGGAGTTCACACAATATACAAATACATGTATGCAACTACCATATAATACTAACAATACTAGTAAGTGTTGTTGTTGTATTTCCAGGGTAACACAGTTGCCAACCTGACAACAATTAACAGTTCGGTTGTATGCACCAATGTATGTAACAACAGTAACACATGAACATATTCCCTAAAAGTTAATTTAAGTTCAATAGTGTCCATATATCATCTGGTGGGTGGGTGGGTGGTGGGGGGGGGGGGGGGGGGGGGGAGTGGTGGTGGTGGGGGGGGGGGGGGGTTGCGGATATTATAGCATTTCTTGTGCCAGGTTAAAATATAACAAACAAAGCATAAACGTCCTTACCATTTTTTTCATTTTCTTTTTATTTCGATTACCAAATTAATGGTAATCCATTTATTCACCCCGTAATAGGTTTGTGAGGGTCGGGGTGGTCCACCCCTCAACAAACCGTACAGATATGTATGTAATATGCATCATATTTATATATAAACAGTTTTCACACATACTTACATACAGAGAGGCATATCATGATTAGAAGCTGTATAAATGGGGAGTTTTTTTTAAAACATCTTTACAATTTCAAAAGAAGATTTAAAATACACATTCCTAGAAGAGGGACACCGAGTATCTTTCAAACGTTTTATTTACAAATAAACCAGATTACTGTATGTCCCTTTTAAACTTGAAAGCAGAAAAAAATTATAATTGTCAAGATATTTATTTTGCTACTTTAATACGCCTTCAATGATAATTGTAAAGATGTTGTTTTTTCTTCTTTTTTTTTTTTTAAACCCAGCATATATATTTTACCTAAAAAAGGATTTCCTATTTCTTGCACGTTTTTCTTTACATAATCATTACCGAAAAATAGCATATTGGTGGTGAATGGTGTATATGGATTTCCATACATTTTTTGTTCCCAATCAAAAGTCTTCTAATCCACGTTAATTTCAGAGAATATATGAACTTTTTAATATTGATCATTCTAAGTCCACCATAATCATAATCTTGAGTTACAACAGATCTCTTTATTTTGTCTGGGTGGTTATTCCAGAAGAACTTGAGGGCTGGCGTGGCGCAGTCGGTAGCGCGGCGGATTTGTAACCGGAGGCCCCGGGTTCAATTCTCCGTGGTGCCACTGAGTTCCGTCGGTGTGTTCTTGGGCAAGACACTTTCCCTTAGCCTCGTCCGTCGGATGGGGACGTAAACCGGGCGGTCCCGTGTATCGGTCTATCCTCCGAGCACGTTAAAGAACCATAGGAATCTATTCGATAATAAGAGTAGGGCAGGTTCCCGGATTCCTATGTATCCTTCCCCTCTCTCTGGGGCGGCTCTAAATAACCTATACTGTGTTGATGAGCCGTTAAACAACATTCAATTCAATTCAATTCCAGAAGAACTTGAAACACATTTTTTGCAACAGAGTGACCTTTTCCTCAGGTGGATTAGGTAATGATGAAAATAAATGATTTTCCTTTGGTAGAGCTAAGCTTTTTATGACAGTGATTTTTCCAAAAGGTGTGAGTTATCTTTTTGACCAGGACATTAATATTGATTTAATTTGGTTTATTTTCCTATCATAATTTAAGGCAATCACACTCCTTAAATTTGTTGACATTGTTATTCCTAAGATCAAAAATTCACCCTGATTCCAGTTAAGATCTGTATCTGTGCATAATTTTATATTTCAACCTTTATTTTTCCCAAACCATATAACTCTGGTTTTATCAACATTAACATTAAGACCTGAAATATCTCCATAGAATTTTAAAACAATTAGAGCAAGTTTAAGGGATTTTTCGTTTTCGGTGCCGTCTAATGTAAGAGAGGTGTCATCGGCATATTGAGAAATTACATATTCAGTATCTCCTACTTTAACTCCTTTAATATCTGTATTTGTCCTGACCAGTACAGCCAATATTTCGACACACAGAATAAAAATGTATGTGGAGAGCGGATCTCCCTGTCGGCAGCCTCGGTGAATAAAAAACCACTCTGACAGATGGCCGTTAACTAAAATGCAAGATTTAATGTTTGTTTAAAAGACTTTTATCCACTTTCTTATACCTTGTCCTAACCGAAAAAAGTTTAAAACCTCCTCAATAAAAGACCAGGAAAGAGTATCAAAGGCTTTTTCAAAATCTGCAATATGTAATAATCCTGGTATGTCATTTTTCTCGGTATAATAAAACAAATCATAAATGGTACGAGTATTTTCACCTATATATCTCCCTGCCAGAAAGCCAGTCTGGTCATCATTTATAAGAAATGGAAGTACTTGTTTGAAACGCTGTGCAATGCATGCTGATGCTTATTTATACGAACAATTTAATAAAGATATTGGTCTCCGGTTTTTTAAATTATGTCTATCTTTGTTTGTCTTTGGTATACATGTTACAATTCCCTCCTTTTGTGTGATTGATAATTCACCTTTCAAAAAACCATGGTTAATGGATCTCAAGAGGAAAATTCCTATATCTATCCAGAAAAACTTATAAAATTCCATGGTGTAACCACTAGAGCAAGGGCTCTTAAGATTGTTTGCCTTTTTTTCACAAAATAATAGTTCCTGTAATTCTATTGGGCCTTCTAAATTTTGTTGTTGCTCTCTAGTTAGCTTGGGTATAGGAAGATCTCTTAACAATTCATTTAAATTTATATTTTTTACTGGTTTGTGTGAATACAAGGAATAATAAAAGTTTCTAGTTTCTTTTGAAATTGAATCTTGATCTTTTAAAATATTTTCTTCATTTGAAATTAGGGATGGTATACATTTACTTACAAAATTCCTGTTTTATAAATTACAAAAATATTTAGTTACTTTCTCTCCTTCATCTAACCATTTGGCTGTTGACCTTACCTTAAATCCATCCATTTTTTTTTGTCTCAATTCAAGCAAACTTTTTCTTTTGCTTTCTAAGCTTATTAAATCAATATCTAAACATTTGTCCAGTATCTCTATTTCTTGTAATAGTTTTGCTTCAGTTTTATCTTTTTTTTTAAAGAAATGATGAGTAGGATATTGTTTTTCCTCTAATCTCCATCAATAATGTTTCAAGAAAGAGCTGATCATCAATGTCCAATATTAAATCTTGACAAGGTATATCTTTAATTTGTAAATTAATATTTTTTGATTTTTTTGCTGCGTATTGATTTTTTGTATTTTGGATTACTTTTTTGATTTTATCTTCATAAGTATTGTCTTTAAGAGAATTGTTAAATTTCCAGTAAGATCTCCCCTTTTATAACTTTCCAAATACAAATGATGTAGTAATTATTGAATGATCGGTTCGATACCCAGGTAAAATGGTACTATTTTCAATGTCGGTAAATAAATGTTCAGATATTAAAAAGAAATCTAGTCTAGCCATTTTATTTGTATTTGGACGTCTCCATGTGAAACCCTTTTTATCAAAGTTTAATTCTCTCCAGCAATCAATCAAGGTACAGTCATCAATAGGGTGTTAACGCTTTCTCTGGCTTTTGGATTATTTATGTTAACATAATTATGAGTATCGACTTGAGGATGTAAAACCAGATTCAAATCTCCTGCTAGAACAATTTCATTTCCATATCTATCGATATCTTCCTTAATATTTATATAAAAATCTGGTGTATCTCTATTTGGACTATAAATATTTATTAAAGTCATTCTTTTCGCATTAATTGTAACATCTAAAATAAGCTTATTACCATCTGCATCTTGTTTATGTAATTTATATTCAAAATTGTTATTAAATAAAATTGCTAACCCTCTCGATTGACTATTAAAGTTATTGAAAAACATTCATATCCCCATTATGCACGTATATATTGTTCATCTTGAAGTACAAAATGTGTATCCTGTAGGTAATATACTGAAAAGGACTTTTGTTTTAAAAAATGGAAGACATCTTTACGTTTGTTTCTATCACCGAGACGTTGGACATTCATTGACATAAATGTTACCTTTTCAGACATAATTTAGGAAGAATGTTCTTTTTACAATGTGTGCAACACATATTGATAGAAAAAAGAACAATGACAATCTGAAAAATACTAAAACTTTTTTCTCTATGGCTGGTCCCACTGAAGTGTCAGTTTTAATTATTTAATTATTAACTTAGCACAAGCGATCTAGAAACCACCTCTAAAATATGACCTTGATATATAATTTTACTGTGTATTAAAGCGCATTTGATAGGTGCACACTGGAGCTCCTTATGTTATATCTTATAAACACATTCTAACATCATTTCATTTCAAACACACTTGAACATGCATAAACAGCAAATACAATATCATTTTTTTCAAACTTTAAATGACACTGTGACTTTCATTCAAACATTTACATGACTAATGCGTATATAAAAATGCATGACTGTGTGTAGACAGCTGTGTACATATTGGATCTTAACCACTTAGTTATACCATTCCAACAATCGCTAAAAGCTCTTAATGAAAATAACACCTAACGTGCTTATTCGTCATTTAAATAGAATACATGCAATGTTCACACGTTTATATAACTTGTGTTTTATTTAATATTCTAATACACCAGCACTTTATAGCCTAGTTTAAAATATCTCGTTATAGTCAACGATATATCCCTGTAATTTGCGACGTTAGGAGAATAAGCAAGGCAATGCGAAATATATCACTATAACGTTCGCAACGTTAGGAGAGTAAGCAAAGCAGTGAGAAAGATTTCAGACGTGTGCGTTATTTTCACATTTTATGGGTATTAGAATAGAAATAGAACGTCGTTTACAGTGAATTATCTTGCAATATATCACGGTTTGTCGTTTAATTGTAAACAATAATTTCACTCGCACTTTGGGCTCGTGAAACTATTGTTTACAATTGAACTCCAAACCGTGATATATTACAACACGATAATTCACCGTAAATGATGTTCTATTTCTTAAATATATATACAGATGATTGAACAAATGTATGGAGTTAGTTTGCGGGGTAAGGTGCAAATACATTGCTCCTTTTAAGACAACGGCGCTTCGTATTGCAGTATGCTTTAATTACCTTAAAGTGTGTGGCAGGGACCATTCTTCACAACTTTGGGCTTGGACCATTCCCTGTACTTGGCAGAGACCATTCCCCGATACTTGGCAGGGACCATTCCCCGCTACTTGGCAAGAACCATTCACCGCTACTGGGCAAGGACCATTCACCGCTACTGGGCAAAGTTTGGACAGGACCATTCCCCGCTACTTGGCAAGAACCATTCACCGCTACTGGGCAAGGACCATTCACCGCTACTGGGCAAAGATCATTCCCCGCTTCTTAGGACAGGACCATTCCCCGCTACTTGGCAAGAACCATTCACTGCTACTGGGCAAGGACCATTCTTCGCTACTTGGCAGAGATCCATCCCCGCTACTTAGGGCTGGAACCATTCCCCGCTACCGAGGAATGGCAAACCCATAAGGGTCCATATATACCCACTACAAATCGCGAAGGGATTACCTCCCAAACACTAAGCGGTATTCATTGAAAGTATACATAGCTTATATGGCAGGATATACTCGACTGCAGGACATACTCATTATTGATAAACATCTTATACATTTAAAACTTTCATAAGTTGCATCAGTGTTCACTTATTTGTATTTTACAATCAGGAAAAAATACAACATGATGATGTAACTAAATATATTCAATTTACTTACATAATATTATATAAAACATTTTCAAAATACATTTAAAAGAACATTAAATAAGTCAAACATTCTAACGGTATTGTGTACTTTAACACTTCATTTACAGCTTCTTGCACTCTTACATTCAAACCTGGTTAAGTATTACACTTTCCCAGTTTCAGTCAAAGTGTCATTTTGTTTGACTGATGCATTCACAATATCTTTTTCGATTATATATGCACATTATATAAATAAATGGTACTCTTCTATTTACTAAATAAAATCATGATTTAATGATTCCATTTCACTGTCAGTTGCTTTAGACGAAGTCTTTTAATACCAACAATAAGGCTTAGTATAGAATACTTGAAAATAGCAAACGTATATTATACAGTACTACTAATGATTACACTTGTTTCATATACATCTTTCTATGTAGCTACACAGTTAATGGTCTGTTTGACGTAAATCAGTTATATTATTGAACTCAATAATTCATTCAGGGATAACAACAAAACAATTAGTATGATAAGCTCAAGCGTTATTTTATTTACACCTCATGCATACGGAAACATTTTACATAAACATACACATCTCATTAAAATCAAACCCTTTATCACGCTATGATTCTTTACATAACTAAGGATCTGACAATACTGCATTGGAGGTCACGTCAGATTGACTAGCCAATCAGATTTCAAAATCGCTCGTTATAAACTGCTTCACTGCGCATGTCGCGTTTCAGTAAAACGCTTTGGAGCCGTCTACGATCGGTATTGAAAAAGACAATGGCCGTAACATTTAGCTTATAAAACACAAAATAATTGCGTTGACAAACATAACACACCAACTATTATTGAATATTTACTGAAAAAAGAGCAAAAAACATGATTGCTTGACGGAATTCAACAACTGTTCAAAAAAAGATACCGCTTCGTGGGGTTGTACCCACACTAAAATTACACTCGCGGGTAATAATAATAGAACGTCGCAATAGTCGAATTCGCAATCAACTAAGCTAAGCGGGTTGGTTTGGTTTTGGTTTAAACATATTTTATTGCATTTTTTTTTAACAAAGTATGCAAATGGGTCGGGCCACAAGTTCTTACAACATTAGTTACGGCCCTTCCCAATGCTAAGCGGGTCAGACGTACTATTTAGAAAATCTACTGTCGTAATAATCTCGGTAGAATATATATTGTCAAAACACATGACCGCGTCCATGATTTTCTTCGTGTGTTCATGTAAAACATACCATTTAGTGCATTTCGTTAAATGTATCGTGCAATCCACAGCAATTACACACGAAGACTTTATCGTTTTTCGGACATATATGTTTTATGTGGATTTGTCGTTTGTTCAGTTCACTCGAACATCATCTGAACTGCATATGAAACGCGCGATTTCATTGGATTGGATAAATTTAGTTGATCTTCTCATGAATATTGATTAGATGAAAGGTCGATCTGACATGACCTCCTAGGCAGTGTTGAAAGATCCTATAGCGAAGAGTTTCAAAGCGTAATTAGGATATGATTTTAATGAGATTGACCCGGAGAGTTTCAAAGCGTAATTAGGATATGATTTTAATTAGATTGCACCTATCTATAAATAAAATTAATGATCACATCAATACAACTGAACAGATGTAAGAGGACAGTTTCCATAAACAGCATCGATCCACAATTAAATTAATAATACACCTGATGAGCTGTGCACTTGAATGTTTAGCTCACATTATTCAGCTCAACAATAAATAGAGGATCTTGCATGAGTACTCATTCATTATTGAATTTATTAAACGAGTTGGCAAAACGGTATAATGCGAGGCTCTTGCCGAGCATTATATCAATTTTGCTAACGAGTTTAATAAATTCAGTAATGAATGAGAACGAATGTTAAATTCTATTTATCACATAACTCACATATCGACTTTTATTGCATTCTGCCTGTCGCTTTAAGTGTGGCCACTGCTGAGGTTTTGGATTTTTGCACTTCCGGAAATTTACATTTGTTATATTTCAAAAATTATAATAAAACTGGAAAAAATAATTATATACAGTAACAAACTAATGCCCAATAGGGATATTTTAGTGCAAAAAAAATGAAAATTGTTTAGATTTTTTTTTTGACCTCACATTTTGTGCCCAAAATTGACAATTTTTAACATAAGTCAAAATGGGGGGTAGGGGTACAAAATATGGTATTTCTCAAAAACCGTTTAAGATATTCACTTAACTTAAACTTTATTACAAAGACATGTGTTAGGATATACAGAGACAGCAATAACAAGTAGTTTCCTATTATTTGTTACAGACCTATGCCGTTATATGTCAGAGCTAGTCAAAATCTAAAAAAGCACATTTTTTTCTCAGTTTTTATTGAATATCTTTTTTATATGCACACCGACCCCCAATTTTTATTTTTTCATTCTATAACTCAGGTCTTGTATATATTGTAGAAAAAATATCTCAAAAAGTTTACTGTTCCTTTATCATGAAAAATTGATTGATCACAAATTTAAAAATGCAATTTATAGTAAACTGGGTGGGGTAATGACAAGGGATGTAATAATTTTTCAGATGGTGATAAAAATACCACCACCCTTAATGTTTCGTCCTAAAGTATGAACTATTACATTAAAAAAGACGGAAAATCTATAACTGTTCTGCAAACCACACTACACACATATAAGTTGCCATACACAATTTGCAGCTGATTCCGAATTTAAAGCCACACTGTGAGAGTGTATTACTAAAGATTAATTTTGCGAAAAAGTTAAATCACCGACCCATCATTATTTTTCCAGAAACTAACTAGTAATATGTTAGTCTTCATAAAAAACAGGGAAACTAAAAATTCTTACTGTTCTGATATTCACCAGAGGGCACCCTTAACACGCGAAACTGACATAAACCGTGGGAATTGGATCGTAGTCATTATCGATTTTTTTTTGACAGCGCAGACTAAGCTTATTTGCATACTTATATAACTAGTGGTATATCGAAAATATAGAATGGTGTTATTGCACTCCCACACCGTAAGTTAT
>JAWPHD010009906.1:0-99060 GCA_037043455.1 Cyrtodaria siliqua
GAAACAAGTTTCTCTAAAATGTACCTCTTTGCATGTTTGCACACACCAGATCTTCAATTCCTGCCCAATACACTGTTCCCCTATATCTCAAAATCGGCATTATTTTTTCCCCTTTAACTCGAAAATCACGCTTTTTTCCCCTATTTAAAGGGTCTGAGACTCTTTCCCCCTATTTCCGAAAAAAAGCCCCCGAGAACACAAAGTTATATGACTGTAGAACATACAGTTAAGGCCATCCTTAAAAATATATTTGTTTGCTGTTTCCCGACCCAGGATATTGTATAAATGGGTAGCGTAGGTTAGAGAGAAATATATTTTTTTTTGCCAAAGACGGTGAAAAAAGTAAGAAATTAAGAAGTAATTTTGTTCAAGAATTGCTATTAAAACTTTTGGGTAGGGCCCCTTTTTTGGTGGGTAGGTAGGGAACCAGGAAAACCAAACAATTTTTCATGTTCGGCTCTTATACATGTATGCACTATAGCACACACAGTTAGTTATATGACTATAGAACACAGTTATATGACAAGAGACCACACAGTCTATATGAATATTAGAACACAATATAGTTATATGACTATGTAGAACATTACAGTTAGTTATAATGACCTATGTAACATGGTTAGTTATGAAATACAGAAGCTGAACCAATAGTTATATGGACTAGAACAAGGTCAGTTATATGACTATAAAACACACAGTTATATGACTATATACAGAGACAGTTAGTTATGACTATAGAACAGTTATATTTTAGTAGAACACAGTCATACGACTATAAAACACACAAGTTATGGACTATATATCAATTATGTGTATAGAACACAGTCATAATGACTATAGAACACACAGTTTATGACTATAGAAGTTTAACAAATGTTAGTTATATGACTATACAACAAAGTTTGTTTTATATTGAAACTATAGAGGGGCATCCGTGGACGAGTGTGTTAGAGTCTCTAGACTTGCAATCACTTGCCCCTCACTGCTCATAGGTTCGATCCCTCAGGGGCCTAGGGATCTATGTGAGGAAGCTATCCAGCTGGCTTGCGGAACATCGGTTATGGTTGGTTCTACCCAGGTGCCGGCCACGTGCACGAAAATTGCCCGGTAGGGCACCTGGGGTCTTCCTCCACCAAGTGGAAGGTTGGAAAGTCACCATATGACCTTAGCTTTTGGTGCGACCTGTAAAATCCCATTCAATTCAATTTGATTTATAGAACGCAGTTAAATGTGTCTATGAACACGCTTAGTTATTAATAACGGACTATAGAACACACATTATCTATGACATGGATACAATGTTAGTTATATAACACAAGTTATATGACTATGAAACACTTTGTTATTAATATGACCTATAGAACACACATATGATTATAGAACAATGTTAGTATATATAACACAGTTATATGACTATGAAACACATTGTTATTAATATGACTTACTAGAACCACACATTATATGACTATTGAACAATGTAGGAGTTATAATAACACAGTTTTATGACTATGAAACACCTTTGTTAGTTAATATGACTATAGAACACTACATTATATGACTATAGAACAATGTAAGTGATATAACACGAGTTATATGACTATGAAACACTTTGTTATTAATATGACTATAGGAACACACATATGATTATAGAACAATGTTAGTTATATAACACAGTTATATGACTATGAAACACAATTGTTATTAATATGACTACATAATTTCATTCAAGTTTAATACGTCAAGACAGCTTGTTACATGATTTTGTAACTTTTGATTAGTCTATAGAAGTGTTTTTGATTCACTCGCTTTAGATATTACTTCTTATGTCTCCTACAAAGAAATATAAAAAGATCGGACAGGGAAAGTAGCATTCAAGGAGGACAGTCAACCACAAAACACAGAAACAAACACGCAAACAGACAAACAAGATGGCAAAAGCAATAATAAATGCAAACGACATCACAAACACAAAAGAGTTGACAATAGGGCTACCGCCTTGGAACGGTCAGTGGTAAAGTAGGCCACTGGTGGTTTAAACCGGTTCTAGGGTGCACCAAACCTCACACTTACCCTGCTGTCATCCCATTAAAACAGAACAGTGTAAATAAAGAAATCCCCACCATGATCTAATCTCTAACCAACAATCAGCATCAATAGGCAATATAAGTAAAACACAAATATGCTCGTGTAAATATAATACAAAAAAACAATAGCCTAGAAAGCCACAATGAAGGTACTCAGTGACTTGGCAGAAGCCAGAGCAGTAAGAGAATAAACCATTAAGGGCACGACAAGAAAGACAAGCCTGACACACCTGATCTATTTGTTAGTTAGTCCAGATATCAAATTAAGGTTAACCTTTTCAAGATTTAATTTAATTTTTATTTGATACATAATCTAATCTAGAATTAATCAATTGGTGAAACATCTTGCAATATATATTTAATTGTTTTATCTCTCTTTTTCAGATTTTTTTAAGGAATGACTTTATACCACCAGACTGTTGGACAGGAGAGTTGGAAATCTACATCTAAGAAAACCTAACAGGGGATACATATTATTTTGACACTTTTTATGACATTAATTTATATTAAAAAAAAACACCCTCTAAAGTCTATCAATCACTGTGTCAAAAATGTGAGAGTGACGATGATGTGTTGTAAAATAAAAAAATAAGAAATATTAACACTTGTATGTTTCCTTGACTGGTCAGATTGCTTCTATTTCCACAGAATTGACAAGCGATATATCCACCAAACTTCACAGCAATATTATCCCTCTATTCCATCAAAACATGTGACCCCAGGTAGGCACTTTCGACACTGAACACCCACTCATAGATGCACAGGGTTCCCACGGGTCCTTGACATCCTTAAAAGTACTTGAATTTGGAAATAAATACAAATTCAAGGCCTGGAAAGTGCTTGAAAATCTGATAAGGTACTTGAAAGTCCTTAAATTCTGGATTTTGCTGTTCATCCTGTGCGTTCCTAGAATATTTGTTGCTGTTTTGGGCATTACATTGCCCAAAATATTAGTCCTTTTATTTTGGAAAAAACGTCTTGAAAAGTCCTTGAATTTGGCCTTCCAATCAGGGTTGGAACCCTGGATGCAAAATTGAGTTTTAAGAATAAACCAATGTAGTCGCTACACATGAAAATAGGCGAAAGCATTATAATAACATTTATCACATAACTTACGGTGTGGGAGTGGAACAACACCACCTCAAGTTATGTAAGTATGCAAATAAGTCTTATTACATGCTGTCAAAAAAATTCGATAATGACTATGATCCAATTCCCACGGTTTATGTTGATTTTGCGTGTTTAAGTGACAGGCAAAATGCAATAAAAGTGGATATGTGAGTAATGTGATAAATAGGATCTAACATTCTTTCTCATTCATTATTGAATTTATTAAACTCGTTAGCAAAAATAATAAAATGCTCGGCAAGAGCCTCTTATTATATCTTTTTGCCAACTCTAATAAATTCAATAATGAATGAGTATACTCTATTAACAAATTCGTTATCACTTCTGGAGAAATGGAAGTGAACAGTTACAAACATGAGGCATGTACAATCTTTGCCAACATGATTTGTGTGTGTTGCATAGATTCGTAAAATAAAAACTTGCCATTCAATAGTACTTCTTTTTAATAGGAAACAGGCATCTTGATTTTAAATGCCAGTCTTTAGACGGGACATTATGTTGTGTTATCTGTCTGTCTGTCTGCCCGTTAACTTTTAGCTGACACTTGATTATGGCTTATAACGTTCAAAGTATTACTTCTACAATAACTGTGTACATATCTTTAGCATGAACCAATGATCAAGTCTGTAATAGGCTAATATCTCTAATTTATGTGCACTCAAATCGAAGAATGGTGGAATGGAAGTGTTATCCCTGTCCAGTTCTGTGTCCATGTCGAAATTAATATTGTCCGGATTCTAATTTTGGTAATTGTTATCCAAATTGTATATGGGCACAGTGTCTCGGTCGTAATTGTTATCCAAATTGTATATGGGCACAGTGTCTCGGTTGTAATTGTTATCCAAATTGTATATGGGCACAGTGTCTCGGCCGTAATTGTTATCCAAATTGTTATGGGCTCAGTGTCTCGGTCGTAATTGTTATCCAAATTGTTATGGGCACAGTGTCTCGGTCGTAATTGTTATCCAAATTGTATATGGGCACAGTGTCTCGGTCGCAATTGATATCCAAATTGTATATGGGCACAGTGTCTCGGTCGTAATTGTTATCCAAATTGTATATGGGCACAGTGTCTCGGTCAAGTTCAATAATCAGCAAAATCGTCTCGGTAATCGTCTAGTCATTTCAGAGTTATGCCCCTTGAAATAGAAACAATTCACACAATGTCTGAAAGACAATTTTCTTACATATGAAACTATAGCGATTGTGTCGCCTGCGTAGCATGGCAGATACTTCGGATCACTTTGTCCGTCGTTGTCCGTCACACTTTAACCTGCTTGACCATAACTTGAAAAATGTTTGGCCTATGTTCATGAACCTTCACAAACATTCTAATCTTACCTCAAGGAATGTTGTACACATGTTCAGTAACTCTGACTTTTATGTTGGCAGAGTTATGTCCCTTTTCATGAAACTTTAATTTTAACCTGCAACTTAAGCCAGCCATAACTTCAAAAGTATTTGACCTACGTTCATGAAACTTTATACAGTTTTTATATGGCTGTTTGAAAAAACTGAGATATTATGGTATGGGGTTGTCGGTGCTTGAGTTCAATAGCTTAAGTAGTATTTTATGTCGGTCCAGTATCCTCGATGGTACATTTTGATTAAGTGGTTATCTCTCAAAATTGACACCTTTTATAGGTTGTATAGGGGCTATAGTGGTTTAAAAAAATGCATTTTATTTTTTAACACTAGGTTGGACAGTCCAAGTTTGTCCCAAGTATTTTGGTACCTCCTAAGGCCAGTAGGTTAAAGGTCACTGTGACCCTATATGGAAATATGCGTTCCAATCACAAAACTTCATAGACGCATTGCCCCAGGTGGGAGGAGGTACCGTATTGCTTTGGGGCCAGTAGGTCAAAGGTCACGATGACCTTATATGGAAATATGCATTCCGCACAATAACTTCTACACTCAAAACTTTATAGGTGCATTGCCGTTGTGAGAGGGGAAACCATATTGTTTTTGGGATCAGTAGGTCAAAGGTCAAGTTGACCTTATATAGAAAAATGCATTCCTCCTGATAACTTCAAAATTGAAACACCTACACTCTTAAAACGTCATACATGTTCATACAATTGACCTTGGTGAGAAGAGAACCCTTATTATACCCCCGCTTTACAAAATGAAGTGTGTGTGTGTTGGGGGGGGGGGGCTTTACAGGAATCGCGTTGTCCGTAACGGCGCGTCCCGTCACGAAACACATTTTTGTCGTGTCACGTCACATCCCTTAACACATGTTCATTGAAATTCCTCAACCGCTTTTGAATGGGTTGTTCCCAAACTGCATATAAACATAACACCTGATGACCTTATGTCTCTCTACATCACCCATTGTTGATTGCCTAAATGATTACATAACTATGGTCCTTTATTTCACTTAAAATTTATAAGGGGTGTTTTCATCACATTCAGTGATAGTTATAGGTTTTGTTTTTGCTCAATAACTTTAGTTAGGAATGAGATATTGGCATGAAACTTTCAGGATAGGTAGTTAATATAAAGACGAAGCATGCGGTTGCATTTGGGGTGACTGGGGTCAAGGTCACTGTTACTAAAATAGAAAATAATGGACCTTTGGAAACGGCCGAACACGACACATACAAAATATTGCAGTCGCGGTTTGATTGAGACTGTTCATGAACGGTAGTGAAATATGCTAGCTACCGCTCACGCCCTCTAGCCCCGGGTTGAGCAGAACTCAATATTCATAAAATCAATAGTACATAATTTTAACCATCCCGATGATGGCATGCATATGGCGGTGGACATAGAGATTTTCCTCCCCCATGTCCAGCGGCGTATGGTGTCAGTATCTTGGGAGCAGCGGTTATGAAGCCTGCATATCACAAGTAACAGCCAAAAGACAATTAAAAAGCAGACAACATATCCTATGAGTGGTTAAACAATACCCAGAGCCTTTTATCGGCCGGAGTAGTGGAACCACCGAATCGAAAATTAAGTAAGAAAACAAAAGCAATTGGAAATGTACGACCTAACTTCAGTTAGGAATTATATATTGGCATGACACTTTCTGGATAGCTAGCTTATAGAATGAGGAAGCATGGGGATTGCACGAGGTCACTGGGTTCAAGGTCAAGGACACTGTTACTAAAAACAGAAACATGGTTTCCGTTCATTAACCAGTTAGGCATGAGATGAAACTATGGATAGGTAGCTTATATGAAAAGGAAGCTGGGAATTGCATTTGGGATCACTGGATTCGGTTTTCGCTCAATAACTTCAATTTTAAATGAGATATTGCCCTACAACTTTCTTGATAGGTAGCTTATATGAAAAGGAAGCTTGCGATTGTATTTGAGGTGATTGGGGGTTAAGGTCACTAAAAATAGAAAAACGGTTTCAGAATATTTTCAGAATTATTTCTTTTGAATATTTTCATAATTAGTCACATTCCTCTACTTCGAATTTCCCTAAAAGAGTATGAGAGTGGACCTAAGTTTTCATCTAGTTTGTCAGAAACTTGAAAAAACGTTGTATCACAAATACCGTATGTTCAGAAGAAACTAAAATCTGTTGTGGACAGCTTGCATACACTATTCAAATGACTTATCTTTCAAATTATGGAAAACCCGGTTTTAACGCCAACAGGCGTTTTTCCTGTTATTACTTGCATTCCTCAAACAGTTTTGAATGGTTTGTTCCCAAACTGTATACATATAACCACTGATGACCTTATGTCGCTGTACATCACTCATTATTGATTGCCTAATGTATTACAGAATTATGGCGTTTTATTTGACTTATAATTTAAGCGGGGGTATTCATCACCTTCAGTGATAGTTCTAGTTGTGTTTGGGGTCAGTACGTCAAAGGTCAAGGTCATGGTGACCTTATGTGAAAATATGCATTACGCACAATGCCCTTCAAAACCATAACACCAACACTCATGAAACTTAATAGGTATATTGTCCTAGGTGAGAGGAGAAATCCTATTATGTTTGAGGTCAGTATGTCAAAGGTCAAGGTCACCATGACCTTATATGGAATATGAATTTCGCACGATAACTTCAAAACCGTAACTCCTACGCCCATGAAACTTTATAGGTTCATCGCCCTTGTTGAAAGCAAGAGCGTTATTGCTTTTGGGTTCAGTAGGTCTCGGGTCAAGTTCGCCATGGCCTTATATTGAAAAACACATTCCAGATGATAACTTCGAAACCATAAAACCCACACTCATGCAATTTTATAGTTACATTGCCTTTGGTGAGAGGAGGCACCCCATTGATTTTGGGTCAGTTGGTCAAAGGTCAAGGTCACCACCATCTTATATTGAAATATGTATTCACACGATAACTTTGAAACCATAACACACCCACTTATGGCACATCATATGTACATTGCACTTAGTGAGAGGAAAAATGCTATTGTTTTTGGGGACAGCAGTCAATGGTCAATGCCGCCATGATTTTATATGGAAATATGCATTCTGCACGATAAAATAAAAACCATAACACCCACACTCATGAAAGGTACATTGACTTTGGTGAGGGAAAATTCAAAGGTACTTTGCTCTTGGTCAGAGAATGAACCCTGCTGCTTTTGTGGTCACTAGGTCAAGGTCACCAGTCCATATTCCAAGTGGTAACCTCAGGAGTATAATACCTACACTTATGAAACTTTGTAGACACATTGACATTTGTGAGAGGAGAAACTCTATTACTTTTGGGATTAGTAGGCCAAACGTCAGGATCACCATGTCCTCATATGGACATACGCATTCCAAATTATGACAACCACGGAAATATAATACCAACACCTATCATAGTTCCATTACTCTTGGTGAGAGGCGTTATCGGTAAAATGTAACAAGACATAAAGTGCAAAACCACCGACAATATTTAAAATATAAACAAATTTATACAAATAATAGTACAAATATTCATTTACAGAATTCATATATATATATATTTTTGATTCAGTATGTCGTTAAAATCCGATTTAAGAATATTGGCATGTGCCCCTTTAATCGAAATTGCCAAGTTTTCCTTTAAGCCAGTTTTATTTGAAGTCTTTCCTGGTTTATTTATTCACAATAGTCCAACTAATCCAATGTCACTTTTAGTATAGATGAGCACAATAGCTTGTAGCCTCTCACACTATATATTTAATAAAAAGCATTCGATATATTTTATACTGAACTCTGAAATAAAATACTGAACCAAACACTGAACACTGAACACTTGTCAACCCCAAAAGGTCGTATGTATACTGTCATAGAAATAACTGTATAGAAGCTTTCAACGATAAACATGTTAATATTTAAATAACCTTAAACGACAGAAGCACAATAAACATCATGTGACGTAACCATCTTATTTACCCATCCAGAAAGTTACTAATTGTTTTGAATGGAATGTTCTTAATGGATGACAGTTACATGTCAAAATCATCGTTATAAACAGTCATAGGTAACAGAGGAGAAAGTCTATTGCTTTTGGGTTCAGTAGGTCATCAAGGTCACATTGACCTGACAATGACCGAATCCTAAAAGACTTCCCCCATTTTAACTTGTAATTTTCAGTCCTACAATTTTGATGATCTTATGGGATGGCTCATTGTCCGCTTTCCTTCTTAACGTTTGCCTAGTAAAAACGATAGGGCCTTCATTTTTCATCCGATCTTTACTACACTCTGAGCTATTGTTGATATCAATGAATAAACGGACAAGTGTAAAAACCAGCTAGCTTGGATAAATAACACGAGAGTTATGCTCCTATATTTTGCTTCATGTTTCATCCGATCTTTACCGTACTTGGCCAGATTGTTGATATTAATGGACGTTCGGAAACCAACTAGATCGGATTAGTAACTCGATCGGATTAGTAACTCCAAAGTTTATACCATTAATATAAAGAGAGAACAAGAGAGAAACGCCTGGTGGCATTAAAGCCGGGTTTTTCAAAATGTGAAAGATGAGTGCCTGTGTGTTTGGTGAAACTATTTAATAGAGCTTTTCTAGATAGATATTTTTTTGGGAGTGGGAGGATGGTGAAAACCTAGTTTTCATTTTCAGCGCATAATGTTTGGAACATGTCAGAAACTTACTGACCAAGTTTTATAATAATTGCACATGGCAATGCTGAGATATAAGAAAAAAGCGGACATGGAAATGCCAAGATATAACAAAAATGTTGATGTCCGTATAACAAAGTTATAAAGGTTAACATAACATATATTTTGAGAAAGTAGGTCATAGTGCCCTAGTTTTCAGGGTTTGGTCAGTGCTTGGTGAGAGGAAGGTGCTGTTAAAATTTGACGATCTGACATGGTAATGCTGAGATATAACAAACTCCTACACTCCCCCGCCCGCCCAAACTCAAACAAAAAGGTTAACGTAACGCATATCTTGGAGACAGTAAGTCACAGTGACCTAGTTTTCAGGGTATGGTAAGTGCTTGACGAGAAGTAGGTGCTGTTAATGTTTGATGAATTCATATCGGACATGGTACTGCTGAGATATAAAAACAATTACATGTGGACAACCGCCCGCCCTCCCGCACGGTTTACGCCGGTTAAATATCTAGCTGCTTCATTTTTAGCGTCTCCGTCGGCGTCGGTAAGCTCATATCTCGGAAACTGCTTGACAGAATTCAATGACACTTTAAACATGTATTCCCTTTCATAGGAATAACTCGTACAGACAAGTTCCATGAAATTTCACAGAATGATGCCCCCTTTTCAACTTAGTTGCCAATAAATACACAAGGCCTTGAAGGTCGAGTGCGCTGCCATCCGACAGGGGCGCTGTCATCCGACAGCTCTTGTTCATCTAATATATATCAATTTATATCAATGATAGTTAATAATTGGCCGGATTCGATTTTTTATATACTCAGTTGCAAAAGAAAGTGTACACTTTGAACATGTTACTTTACACTCCTATCCTCTTTATCAAGCGATTGATTCAAACTATTGAAAAACAAATGACAACATGATATTGGCAGTTGAATGATACACATATTGATACCAACCATGACATATTATGGAATTTATACAAATAATTCTAAAAAAGATTCAGTGCACACTTTCTTTCGCAACTGAGCTGTGTACAGTTTCTTTTGCAACTCAGTAAAGAATGTATATAATAATATACAATATTGCCCTTGAAATGGAAAAAAGGACATATTGGATAC
Organism: Cyrtodaria siliqua; assembly: GCA_037043455.1. NCBI lineage: Eukaryota > Metazoa > Mollusca > Bivalvia > Adapedonta > Hiatellidae > Cyrtodaria > Cyrtodaria siliqua. Next base: position 10,373 of record JAWPHD010009906.1, read on the forward strand.
GTTATTGAACCGTTCATATCTGACGGTATTGAAATCAGTTACATGAATTGGAAAAACAAGAACATAAGTTTGTCTTGTTACAACTATAGCAATACTATACGCCACTATAGAACTTCGATTCTTACGGATGGCGGGAGATATACAGTACTGGGCTCGTATTCATGAAGCAACTTAAGTGAGGAAGTGTCGATTCTTACGGATGGCGGGAGATATACAGTACTGGGCTCGTATTCATAAAGCAACTTAAGTGAGGAAGTGTCGATTCTTACGGATGGCGGGAGGTATACAGTACTGGGCTCGTATTCATCAAGCAACTTAAGTGAGGAAGTGTCGATTCTTACGGATGGCAGGAGGTATACAGTACTGGACTCGTATTCATAAAGCAACCTAAGTGAGGAAGTGTCGATTCTTACGGATGGCGGGAGGTATACAGTACTGGACTCGTATTCATAAAGCTACTTAAGTGAGGAAGTGTCGATTCTTACGGATGGCGGGAGGTATACTGTACTTGACTCGTATTCATAAAGCAACTTAAGTGAGGAAGTGTCGATTCTTACGGATGGCGGGAGATATACAGTACTGGGCTCGTATTCATAAAGCAACTTAAGTGAGGAAGTGTCGATTCTTACGGATGGCGGGAGGTATACAGTACTGGGCTCGTATTCATCAAGCAACTTAAGTGAGGAAGTGTCGATTCTTACGGATGGCAGGAGGTATACAGTACTGGACTCGTATTCATAAAGCAACCTAAGTGAGGAAGTGTCGATTCTTACGGATGGCGGGAGGTATACAGTACTGGACTCGTATTCATAAAGCTACTTAAGTGAGGAAGTGTCGATTCTTACGGATGGCGGGAGGTATACTGTACTTGACTCGTATTCATAAAGCAACTTAAGTGAGGAAGTGTCGATTTTTACGGATGGCGGGAGGTATACAGTACTGGACTCGTATTCATAAAGCAACTTAAGTGAGGGAGTGTCGATTCTTACGGATGGCGGGAGGTATACAGTACTGGGCCCGTATTCATAAATCAACTTAAGTGAGGAAGTGTCGATTCTTACGGATGGCGGGAGGTATACAGTACTGGACTCGTATTCATGAAGCAACTTAAGTGAGGAAGTGTCGATTATTACGGATGGCGGGAGGTATACAATACTGGACTCGTATTCATGAAGCAACTTAAGTGAGGAAGTGTCGATTCTTACGGATGGCGGGAGGTATACAGTACTGGGCTCGTATTCATAAAGCAACTTAAGTGAGGAAGTGTCGATTCTTACGGATGGCGGGAGGTATACAGTACTGGACTCGTATTCATAACGCAACTTAAGTGGATATTATTACTTAAGTCGAAATTTGAGATTTTACAGATTTTAAATAATAATAATCCTCATTAACCTCTCACAGGCACTTCAAACCCTCTATTTTAAGATAAATCTTTAGCTGTAGGTTTTATTTATCCATTCTTAACACTATCAAGAACACGTCTTAAATCGATAGAAAACGGTGCTTAAAAATTGATAACATTTGACTTATGTTAAGTGTTATGAATACGGACCCTGGTGTTACCTAGGAATACGATGGTGGGCGACCGTCATACATAGCCTAAATGTGCTGAAATATGACGTTAATCACAAACTATAGCACTTCCATTTTTGTGTCGCTTGCGTAGCATGGCAGACAATTAGGGATCACTTTGTCCATCGTCGTCGTCCGTTTGTCCGTTATTTCCACGTTCACCTACAACTTAACCTAGGCCATAACTTGATCTATGTTCATGAAACTTCACACACACCTTCATCTTAACCCATTGCAAGTTATTACACATGTCCAATATATCAGACTTTCATTTTTACAGAGTTACGACACCTTCATAAAACTTTAACCTGCAACCTAACCAAGCTCATAACTGATTGTACTTGCTCAGTGACATAAGCACATGGCAGGCGACACAAGTGTTCCGTGGAACACCCTTCTAGTTGATCTAACCTCTTAACAAAACTTAGATACTTGTACATATGGATGAGATGTCGGTTGGTATCGAAAGTGGTTATGATGCGATTATTCATGGCCAATAACTTTGAAATGGTGAATTTTTTAATATTTGGTGATGTATACTGGAAACCTGGTGTACTGGGTTCAAATCCCATTGGAGGCAATTTTCATACGTGAGCATTTTAACTGGGAATTAAAACGGAAGCCTCTATAAGCAGGCGGTCTCTATATATACGTGGTCTATTGAGCAGCAGGGTCGAGAGGGACCTAACGTAATTTGAAAGCATCAGTTACTTATCTCAATTTGGTTTTGTTCATTGTTTGCAAAGGATCCCTATTTCAGTATTTATTGACTTTCATCCAAGAAGTCGACAAGCCGTAAAAAAGTCGCCGTTCTATTTTATCATATATACATTCACACCAGCAGTCAAGTGATGTTTGATGGCCGTAAAACGTCGCCCCGCATAATACGGCTCGGCAAACTCGTTGCCATTAAACACACTATCGACCTTACCGTCGTAAACTTTAAAATTTAGCCCTATATGACCCCGTCTAAAACTAGTCTCATATTTATATTCTTTATATACATATATTCTTCCATCGCAGAGTTACACCTGTTCCCAAAGGATACCGTCGTGAAACTCTGACAAGCGAGACTGTATATGCTGCATATTGCTTAACCACTCATATGTCGTATTTTGGTATAACGCAATAAATCTCATTTGCAAAGGCCGATTAGAAATGTTGGCAAGTGCACGCATTATGACATATTTAACTATGTCTCTTTAAAGTAGCTATCCCGCCAATAAAAGCAAATTTTTACAAAATATGTACACCGTTTCTAAACCTACTGACGACGAGGTGATTGTATAACTTACATATTTTGAGAATCCAAACTATATAGACACAATATAAACGGCTTTAACCAGCCAGGCCATACCCCACAACTGGAGTGTTGAATTAATAGTTACCAACTCGTAATTAATATTACGCCTATTCCATCACGGGTATTGTAAGAACCTATGAAAACGCCTATACTTTTAATCGGAATTAAACATTATTATATGACCTGAACACTTGGATAGAGTTTTGATAAACGCTTTCGTAGGGTAATTATGCCGTTATTTTGCGTTTTAGGTTTTTTAATGGGACATGTTCATGTTTGAAATATGGGACTTTATAATCTTTATGGACTAGAATAATTTTGTAAATTGCGCTTGGTCGTGAGTAAAAATAAGACATGTAAGAGGCTCGAACGATTGACAGAAATTACTGAATCATTTTTGAATTGAATCATTTTTAATCGTGACATGAAATATTGAAAGAAATAAACATTGTGAAGCGCGTAAATAAATAATGGACATTTTTCTTTCTTTCTAAAAGTACATATACAAGTCAAACAGGAAAGGTAAATTCAAGGACCACGGTCAACCAAACACACGCATCGAAATAAGCAAGAATTACAGGAATAAATAAAATGCAAGGTAACCGCTCTGGAACGGTCATTGGCAAAAAGGCCGCTGGGGATTTAAACCAGGTTTAAATCTATAATATATCGAACACGGCTGACAATCATACACTACATTTAAATGTGAATTGATCGAATTTGATGGAAATAAAATATGGATGAACAGTTCCAAATGCAAGTATGGGACGACTCTCCGAGCGGCTGCACAAATGATGGATATAATAAGCCTGATAAGCTTCTGCAAGCATACATATTCTGTTTAATAGTTTGTCTTATCCTGCCTTAAAATATACTCAGTTACAAAAGAAAGTGTACACTTTGAAAATTCTACTTTACACCTTTATCCTCTTTATCAAGCGACAGTCCTTTATTGATTCAACTTATTGAAAAACAAATGACAACATGGTATTGGCAATGGAATGATAAAAACTTTTGTACCAAACATGACTTATTAATTATGGAATTTATACAATTAATTCTAAAGAATTCAGTGTACAATTTCTTTCGCAACTGAGCTGTGTACACTTTCTTTTGCAACTCAGTATACTTGACTGATTTGAAGCAACAGGATAGCCACAACAAACTGTAGTGGATTTCCTGTATTTTCACATGCATCGTCACTTCTTGATGGTTTTAATGTTTAGTCTTTCATATCTGAAGCTATGCAATTATTGCAAAGTTCAATGTTGGTTTTAATGTTTAGTCTTTCATATCTGAAGCTATGTAATTAATGCAAAGTTCAATGTTGGTTTTAATGTTTAGTCTTTCATATCTGAAGCTATGCAATTATTGCCATGTTCAATATTGGTTTTAATGTTTAGTCTTTCATATCTGAAGCTATGCAATTATTGCAAAGTTCAATGTTGGTTTTAATGTTTAGTTTTTCATATCTGAATCTATGCAATTATTGCAAAGTTCAATGTTGGTTTTAATGTTTAGTCTTTCATATCAAAAAGCTATGCAATTATTGCAAAGTTCAATGTTGGTTTTAATATTTTGTCTTTCATATCTGAAGCTATGCAATTATTGCAAAGTTCAATGTTGGTTTTAATGTTTAGTCTTTCATATCTGAAGCTATGCAAATATTGCAAAGTTCAATGTTGGTTTTAATGTTTAGTCTTTCATATCTGAAGCTGTGCAATTATTGCAAAGTTCAATGTTGGTTTTAATGTTTAGTCTTTCATATCTGAAGCTATGCAATAATTGCAAAGTTCAATGTTGGTTTAATGTTTAGTCTTTCATATCTGAAGCTATGCAATTATTGCAAAGTTCAATGTTGGTTTTAATGTTTAGTTTTTCATATCTGAAGCTATGCAATTATTGCAAAGTTCAATGTTGGTTTTAATGTTTAGTTTTTCATATCTGAAGCTATGCAATTATTGCAAAGTTCAATGTTGGTTTTAATGTTTAGTCTTTTATATCTGAAGCTATGCAATTATTGCAAAGTTCAATGTTGGTTTTAATGTTTAGTTTTTCATATCTGAAGCTAGGCAATTATTGCAAAGTTCAGTGTTGGTTTTAATGTTTAGTTTTTCATATCTGAAGCTATGCAATTATTGCAAAGTTCAATGTTGGTTTTAATGTTTAGGTTTTTCATATCTGAAGCTATGCAATTATTGCAAAGTTCAATGTTGGTTTAAATGTTTAGTCTTTCATATCTGAAGCTATGCAATTATTGCAAAGTTCAATGTTGGTTTTAATGTTTAGTTTTTCATATCTGAAGCTATGCAATTATTGCAAAGTTCAATGTTGGTTTTAATGTTTAGTTTTTCATATCTGAAGCTATGCAATTATTGCAAAGTTCAATGTTGGTTTTAATGTTTAGTCTTTCATATCAAAAAGCTATGCCATTATTGCAAAGTTCAATGTTGGTTTTAATATTTTGTCTTTCATATCTGAAGCTATGCAATTATTGCAAAGTTCAATGTTGGTTTTAATGTTTAGTCTTTCATATCTGAAACTATGCAATAATTGCAAAGTTCAATGTTGGTTTAATGTTTAGTCTTTCATATCTGAAGCTATGCAATTATTGCAAAGTTCAATGTTGGTTTTAATGTTTAGTTTTTCATATCTGAAGCTATGCAATTATTGCAAAGTTCAATGTTGGTTTTAATGTTTAGTTTTTCATATCTGAAGCTATGCAATTATTGCAAAGTTCAATGTTGGTTTTAATGTTTAGTCTTTCATATCTGAAGCTATGCAATTATTGCAAAGTTCAATGTTGGTTTTAATGTTTAGTTTTTCATATCTAAAGCTAGGCAATTATTGCAAAGTTCAATGTTGGTTTTAATGTTTAATTTTTCATATCTGAAGCTATGCAATTATTGCAATGTTCAATGTTGGTTTTAATGTGTAGTTTTTTCATATCTGAAGCTATGCAATTATTGCAAAGTTCAATGTTGGTTTTAATGTTTAGTCTTTCATATCTGAAGCTATGCAATTATTGAAAAGTTCAATGTTGGTTTTAATGTTTAGTTTTTCATATCTGAAGCTATGCAATTATTGCAAAGTTCAATGTTGGTTTTAATGTTTAGTTTTTCATATCTGAAGCTATGCAATTATTGCAAAGTTCAATGTTGGTTTTATTGTTTAGTCTTTCATATCAAAAAGCTATGCAATTATAGCAAAGTTCAATGTTGGTTTTAATGTTTAGTCTTTCATATCTGAAGCTATGCAATTATTGCAAAGTTCAATGTTGGTTTTAATATTTTGTATTTCATATCTGAAGCTATGCAATTATTGCAAAGTTCAATGTTGGTTTTAATGTTTAGTCTTTCATATCTGAAGCTATGCAATTATTGCAAAGTTCAATGTTGGTTTTAATGTTTAGTCTTTCATATCTGAAGCTGTGCAATTATTGCAAAGTTCAATGTTGGTTTTAATGTTTAGTCTTTCATATCTGAAGCTATGCAATAATTGCAAAGTTCAATGTTGGTTTAATGTTTAGTCTTTCATATCTGAAGCTATGCAATTATTGCAAAGTTCAATGTTGGTTTTAATGTTTAGTTTTTCATATCTGAAGCTATGCAATTATTGCAAAGTTCAATGTTGGTTTTAATGTTTAGTTTTTCATATCTGAAGCTATGCAATTATTGCAAAGTTCAATGTTGGTTTTAATGTTTAGTCTTTCATATCTGAAGCTATGCAATTATTGCAAAGTTCTATGTTGGTTTTAATGTTTAGTTTTTCATATCTGAAGCTATACACTTATTGCAAAGTTCAATGTTGGTTTTAATGTTTAGTTTTTCATATCTGAAGCTATGCAATTAGTGCAAAGCTCAATGTTGGTTTTAATGTTTAGTTTTTCATATCTGAAGCTATGCAATTATTGCAAAGTTCAATGTTGGTTTTAATGTTTAGTCTTTCATATCTGAAGCTATGCAATTATTGCAAAGTTCAATGTTGGTTTTAATGTTTAGTTTTTCATATCTGAAGCTATGCAATTATTGCAAATTTCAATGTTGGTTTTAATGTTTAGTCTTTCATATCTGAAGCTATGCAATTATTGCAAAGTTCTATGTTGGTTTTAATGTTTAGTTTTTCATATCTGAAGCTATGTAATTATTGCAAAGTTCAATGTTGGTTTTAATGTTTAGTTTTTCATATCTGAAGCTATACAATTATTGCAAAGTTCAATGTTGGTTTTAATGTTTAGTTTTTCATATCTGAAGCTATGCAATTAGTGCAAAGCTCAATGTTGGTTTTAATGTTTAGTTTTTCATATCTGAAGCTATGCAATTATTGCAAAGTTCAATGTTGGTTTTAATGTTTAGTCTTTCATATCTGAAGCTATGCAATTATTGAAAAGTTCAATGTTGGTTTTAATGTTTAGTTTTTCATATCTGAAGCTATGCAATTATTGCAAAGTTCAATGTTGGTTTTAATGTTTAGTCTTTCATATCTGAAGCTATGCAATTATTGCAAAGTTCGATGTTGGTTTTAATGTTTAGTCTTCCATATCTGAAGCTATGCAATTATTGCCAAGGTTTATGTTGGTTTTAACGTTTAGTCTTCCATATCTGAAGCTATGCAATTATTGCAAAGTTCGATGTTGGTTTTAATGTTTAGTCTTCCATATCTGAAGCTATGCAATTTTTGCCAAGGTTGATGTTGGTTTTAACGTTTAGTCTTCCATATCTGAAGCTATGCAATTATTGCCAAGGTTGATGTTGGTTTTAATGTTAAGTCTTCCATATCTGAAGCTATGCAATTATTGCAAAGTTCGATGTTGGTTTTAACGTTTAGTCTTCCATATCTGAAGCTATGCAATTATTGCAAAGTTCGATGTTGGTTTTAACGTTTAGTCTTTCATATCTGAAGCTATGCAATTATTGCAAAGTTCGATGTTGGTTTTAATGTTTAGTCTTTCATATCTGAAGCTATTCAATTATTGCAAAGTTAAATGTTGATTTAATGTTTAGTCTTTCATATCTGAAGCTATGCAATTATTGCAAAGTTTAATGTTGGTTTTATTGTTTAGTCTTTCATAGATGAAGCTATTCAATTATTGCAAAGTTCGATGTTGGTTTTAATGTTTAGTCTTTCATATCTGAAGCTATTCAATTATTGCAAAGTTCGATGTTGGTTTTAATGTTTAGTCTTTCATATCTGAAGCTATTCAATTATTGCAAAGTTAAATGTTGGTTTTATTGTTTAGTCTTTCATAGATGAAGCTATTCAATTATTGCAAAGTTCAATGTTGGTTTTAATTCAATGTTGGTTTTAATGTTTAGTATTTCATATCTGAGGCTATGCAATTATTGCAAAGTTTAATGTTGGTTTTATTGTTTAGTCTTTCATAGATGAAGCTATTCAATTATTGCAAAGTTCAATGTTGGTTTTAATGTTTAGTATTTCATATCTGAAGCTATGCAATTATTGCAAAGTTCAATGTTGGTTTTAATGTTTAATCTTTCATATCTGAAGCTATGCAATTATTGCAAAGTTCAATGTTATCTTCCTGAAGTTGAGACTGCTTGATTGAATCTGCCATCATAAAGGCTTCTTTTGCTTTCTTGTACAAACCCAAAGACATGCATGAGTATCCGTATACAGATACAGCTTCGTATTGACTGGTATGTCTCTCGTCAAGGCATGCTTGTAGATACGTACCCAGAACTGGTTTGCTGCTTTTTATTTTGTCTAAATAATTCTTTGCTTGAACCAATACGTGGTAAGCGACGACAATGGCGGGAACAGTGATGCTCTGTTCATACTGCACATGTCGACCAATACTATTATCGATAACTTCTCTATCCGCCATTGTGTAACTCAGACAGGAGTAATCCCCAGCTGCTTTTGCATTCTCTATGGCCTTTTCAGCATAATTTACAGCTTCTTCATACCGAGTCTCAACCATAAGAAAGTGGGCAATCTCAGCGTGGTTTTCAGGACCGCTTGGATTGAGTGTGACCGACGTCATGAAACATTTCTCGCTCGATTTAAGATCCTCTTCTCTCTGCTGTTTCCAAAATCCAACCCTCGACCAATTTAAGAAGACACAGCCGGTGTCACTGAACAGAGATGCCAGTATTTTAGTGCTGATTACAACTTCTGAAAGCATTTTGACAGCTTCTTCGTTTGAAACAATTGTCAATAACGCAGCAAGGAAGCTCAGACCTACTTTCCGATTCTGCTGACCTAGGGCCGATATCACTGCATCAAATATTTCACATTTTACAAATTCGATTACGTCCATTTGCGGATCTAATAACTCTGAGACTTTTTTCAACAGTGTTATACCCTTTTCTCTCTGGTTGGGATCGACAACAAAGCATGGCCCTAAATTCAAAAAGTGAAACTTGAAATATTGTAGGAGCTGATGTTTTGTTTTCGCGTCTCCCGTATATCGTAGCATCGCATCTTTGACGTGGTTGAAATGGTATTCTTCGTCAGGGCATATACTAAAAATCTCCTCCGAGTTTTCCATCAAAATGGGACTGTTTAATATCGAACTCATTGGTTTTCTGCGGATTTTCTGTAGTTTCGAAGCCAGTCTGTCAACTGCATCGATACTGACATGCTTGATCATGTTGTTTTCCGGCATGATATAGTTCTTTATGTTGTACTGCTTCAAAGCTTTGATCAGTTTTTCTAAGTAGGCCAGAAAGCATTGCCCAACACTTTTCTCTAACCAGAGGTTTTTGTCACCTTGCTCAATCAACCACCATAGAACAGATTTTGTGTGGTAAGATGAAATGGCTTCTATTTTAGTTTCTTTAATTAGAGTTTTAGCTGTCAAGAAGCATTTTCTTTGTTTAGTCGACATACATTTTGCGATATGCCTTTCTGCCATATTAAATGATAACATCCAGGTGAGGTCGACTTCTGGACTAAGTTGGTTGCCTTTGGCAACAACATGGCTTCCCATCCGTTGAATTTCTTCCACGACTTCTGTCGGTGGCCAGTTGTTTGGTCTTTCTCTTGTTAGCCATTCAGATGCCTGTTCCGGCCATTCGGGGTTACGAAAGGCAAACACTATATCTGCTGACGTCAAGAAAGAGCGATGCGTGTGCATTGCACGTGGTAAAATCTGAAGAGAAGGACCTGTAATCTCAGCGGCTTGTTGCTTGACATTCATGTATCCTTCCATAGCTTTGAGAAACTTTTGACTTGAGATGTATGTGTTGTCAGATTCCTTGTCCGAAGTAATGATCGAATCAGGAACTTTGAATTGACATTTTCGGTTATATCTCAACTTCACAAAAATAGAGTGATCAGTAGGTTCTATGACTGCCAATGCATTTGGGTCACTCGAATCTTTGTTAGCAACAAACACAGTTTCTGGAATAAATAAGACATCAATGTCTGTGTTAAAATCAAAACCTGTAGATTCCTGGTTGCCATCGGCAGGATTCAAACAAAATTTTGTTATATACAAAAGATCCATTGTACTCCCGACCCTTTTGATTTCAAAATCCTTCTCCCATGGAAAGATCTTTCTAAACTTGCCCTTTGTGGCTTCAAAATTCATGTTGTTGATATTTGGCACAGCTCCAACAGTCAACATAGCTGTCTCTAGCAGGCAGTCCAGGATTGGAATATCAGTGGAACCGTTCTCTTCCACAGGAACAACTCCAACAGGATAAGTGTCGTGATTGTCTTCAGTCGTGTGCCTTGATGCTGTCTGGCTGTCGTCATCCTTCTCAACATTTGATGCCATTGTGTTTCTGTGTCTAAAAAGAAGACACACATAAATAATTGTGTACAGCGTCATTAAAGAAAAGAAATAGGATTTTTCATTGAAAGTATACGTCAAGTTAGTCCGTCTTTTGTTTACCTTCGTCTTTCTTATTTTCGATTTCATCGTGTGTATGTACCAATTACAATTGATAAATAAGTTGTTTGATTCAAAGTCGAAGATCCAGAAGTCGTATCGATATACATGATATATGTCTGCATGCAAGAGAACACAGTCACAGTGGAATAAAGATGAAGAGAAATCCTGAAGTGTCTAAACTGCAAAATCAGTCACAACACTAGAGTACCATATTTAATCAATGTGTTACTGGAGTTCCCTAGAGACCAAATTTACCGTGAAAAGAAAAACAAGGAGAAAAACATTAGAAGGGCCTCAAGAAGCTTTTTTTTAAAAAGATTTCTTATGGGCTCGGACCTGTAAGTTACTAGTAAGTGACAGTAAGTTACATATTAAACATTTAAACTGATGAATGCACGATTCATACATCTAGTTAAATAATTATACTAAAAGGAAAAAGAAACGCGACACGGGAATTTCCGCTATATATTGTATATACTGCACACTTAATTCCATATATATTCCAAGGAAATCCCAAGATGTTTTGTAAAACAAAAGTTGCAGTTAGTTAGAGAAAGGACACAACTGTGATGTTGTAGATTTTTTAATCACAGTACACGTTATAACAAGGAAATTCATAAATGTTGAAGTTCGTCTTTGAAAAATTGAGCCAGTTCAGTACTGTATTTAACGTAAAGAGTTTGAAACATTTTGCATCCTAAGTTTGCGCCAAACGCGTACTCTGTCAATAGTGAAACTGCAGGAACACTATTTGCTGTGTTACCTGTTGTTTTATTCTTTTTTTCCGAAAGGAAAGATCTTACGCAGCCATGTACATTCGATTAACAGCAGCATAGTGTACATACAATATATAGCGGAAATTCCCGTGTCGCGTTTCTGTTTTCGTTCAGTATAATTATATTCAAAATGTCGGTAAGTAACACAACATGTAGGCCTACAACTATGTCGCCGTTATCTATACACGTAGTGTGTATTAAAACGTATATATGTAAATGTATTGCTGTTTATGATTAAAGCGTAAACTATCGAGGGTTCAGAGCAAAGCTATTGTATTTCCTTCTTTATTCATATGTAGTTACAATATTTTTGCGCTGACCCCTCGATATGGTTTATGATTAATATGTAAAATATGCATTGTATGACATTGTAGCATTGTCGGTGACATTTCCTTTGATGAAAGAAGAGCATTAAATCGTTTAATTTTAGGTAACTAAAGGGTCATGTCTATACCGTACTACAACTACAAGCTATTGGAATCTCGGTGTTTAAATAAGCCAACTCGCTGAGACCATACTCTGTTAAAAAGGTAGAGTCTTTCTCAGCTCGTTGGTTATTTAAACACCTCAATGGACTACGCCCATCTCGGTGAGACCAGACTCTGTCTATTACGTATATAGTATACAGTGCCAGCAGCCATGTACCATTCGATTAACAGCAGCATATTGTGCATACAATATATATCGGAAATTCACGTCGCGTTTCTTTTTTCTTTCAGTATAATTATATTCAAAATGTCGGTAAGTAACACATGTAGGCCTACAACTATGTCGCCGTTATCTATACACGTGGTGTGTATTAAAACGTATATATGCAAATGTATTGCTGTTTATGATTTCCCACATCAAATAAAGCGTAACGTTATCTAGACTATCGGTTCACATATCGAGGGTTCAGAGCAAAACTATTGTATTTCCTTCTTTATTCATATGTAGTTACAATAGTTTTGCGCTGATCCCTCGGTTTAGAGATTAATATGTAAAATATGCATTGTATGACATTGTAGCATTGTCGGTGACATTTCCTTTGATGAATGCAGAGCATTAAATCGTTTAATTTAGGGTAACTAAAGGGGCGTGGCTATACCGTACTACAACTACCAGCTATTGGAATTTAGAGTACGGTCATTATGACGTCACAGTGTTACTAAGTACACCAAGCTATAAAAAAGATAGAGTCTGTCTCAGCCCGTTGGTTATTTAAACACCTCGATGGACTACGCCCATCTAGGTGAGACCAGACTCTGTCTATGTAAAAGATAGAGTCTGGTCTCAGCGAGGTGGCTTATTTAAACACCGAGATGGGCGTAGCCCATCGAGGTGTTTAAATAACCAACGAGCTGAGACAGACTCTATCTTTTGTAGCATGGTGTACTTAGTAACACCGTGACGTCATAGCGACCGTACTCTAAATTCCAATTTCCGGTAGTTGTAGTACGGCATAGCCACGCCCCTTTAGTTACCCTAAATTAAACGATTCAATGCTCTGCATTCATCAAAGGAAATGTCACCGACAATGCTACAATACGTATATAGTATACAGTGCCATTAACCGTCATAAAATAGATTTCAAAATGTAATCAATCGAAATGAAAATTAAAGAGAATACATTCTACTGATACATGTTATTTCTATACTTACCTTCAATTATATATAAATCCCTATATACCTGTTGTTTGTTTACTGTTCGTACATTTATAAAACTTGTGACTTAATTTAAACTATCTAGACCTGATGAAATTATCTAGATCTGATTAAAGTGATCGGCTATATAACAGAACACACGATATGTCAGCTGACAAGCACATTGTTCTCATATCACGCAAGGTTATCTCCTGAGGTGTATGTTATCTTTAGCATGTATTCACATAATAATGACAAAAAGAAAACCGAAAGTTATTTAGTTTGAGTATTACACGTTCATAGTTGAGGATATTCCATAGGGATGCATCACATAAATGGTAGACCAAGCAAGATTTTACGGAAGCGTAAAATAGCTGTCGAGAGAAAATAGCATATATCTGGGTAGGAACTGAAAACAAACGGGAAACAAAAATTTAACATATTAACATGATAATAGATCAAGTCACGGTTGTTAATACAATATTGAAAAGAAGAATGTTGTCACGGAGACATAAACGCGCCACGACCGTTTTTTCTTACTAGACACATTCTTCCCGATTTTTACCATCAGTTCTGCCAACCAAACATTTTGAATCAAGGTTGGTGACCTCGCTTCTCTCTGTTCAAATACCTTGACATGTCTTACATACTGATTACAATTCACCCTTGTAACACAACGTGCTAGAAGTACACATCAGCACAGAAATACCAGAGACGGATCCATTATTTCATGTTAGATAACACTTTTTTTTTTTGCAAATTTTTAGTAGGGCGTAAAATTCCCCACTAAATAATGGCAAAAATACTTTTTTTCTTCAAAATGACATGTTTTTTTTGTTGTTGTTGTTTTTAGCAGGTTTTAGGGATGTGGGATGTGCCCTGCCCGTGGATCCGCCCTTGAAAACAATTGTTCACAGTTAAGGGATACGTGTGCGTACAACACATACACTGTTCACTGCTACCATGTGTAATAATCGAAGTGAAAACTGTAACGGAACTGTTCATTGTTACCTTACCATTTGCAATAATGAAAACCATAATAATGATGAAAATTTAAAAAAAAAAAGAAAAAAGTAAAGGTACATCAGCAGGCTTGAACCCTGACTTCCCCGGCACTAACACGACGCCTCAACCAACTACGCCAAAGAGTCTAACGAACGTTTCCTTCCTAATATACATATAATAATTATCGCATGCTACACATCAGTAGACTGATATAAGAAAACGTAATTTCAGCAAGTAAAACGGTAGCCTTTGAACATTGCAAAATATGTAAACACATGTTTTGCTATGCTACCATTCAAGTGTTTTAATGCATGCTTATCGTCAACTACATGATTCACAGTATGTTAACCATAGACAAATACAAAACCCATATAAAGATCAGCTGCCGTCGACCAATATATATAGTCACGTGTTCAATGCATCGACGTCAGATATCAGGTGATCTGATCGAGTGAAAGTGAATGCAATGGTCAGATCCTTAACGACGTCACAGAAAACAAAATAAACTAAGATAGATCTACTACCTAACACATGTATAATTCATTGATAGGATGGCGGGAAGTATACCTTACTGGTTCTAACTAGGTAAAAGTGTCGAGTCTGCCTCCACCATAAAAAAAAATCGACCATCAAATATAGCCTAAAATGTGCTGAAAATTACATAAAACACCATTCAACCTACAACCATTCGTTGATAACAGACAAACACAGCTGTGGCAGATTTGGTGGTTTAAATATCACTTTGCATGTGTGTTGTGTACAGTCAATACTTCTAATACACTCATTCCAAAGTCTAGTTTTATATATATACGCACGTGACCTGGGAATGCAGGTAGTAGGTTAACAGTTTATAAGTTTTATAAATTATACGTACGAAAGTAATAATTGAACGCTGAAGGCATAAACCCATCTAGTGTGTGTCTGTTGGGGGCGAGGAGGAGGTCAGGTCTCCTAGAAAATTATGTAACAAATGGTTTAATATGGTTCAGTCTACGGTGATCCTTTTCGTCTTTTATCCACACATATTGTTTTATGGCGAGAAAATATACGCACATGTGTATTGTGTGTATATACGCACATTTGTATTTGAATTCTGCGTATAGGTAGTTACACCCTTGGTTTACGGTGAATTATCATGTACTCTATGATGCGTATTATAATTTAATTTGCATAACGTTGGAACCGTTTATGATAACGTAATCAACATTAATTGTAGACATGAAGCGAATGTGCCGTTGTTTCCGAAGGCACGATACAATAACATGTACATGCAAAACAGACGCCTTCATTTAGTATGTCTTATTATTTGAATACAGGTTTGTTTTGTTGGAGTCTTAACAGTTCTTTTTCATGTTTAAAGTTGGACTATAGATTTCAAATCAAATTCAATCAAGTTTGTGTTACATTTTATGACTGTACCACTGTATCCACGATTACTGAACCAATGCGTACGCGGTTTGCGCCAATGAATGTGTCGATGCATCTTTGGGCTATATATTTAATTACTAAGGCTCGATCGTTTGACGAAGATATAAACTAGGTAGCCCCGTTTATTTGAGTATAACCTCAGAGCATGTTAAAGAACATGTATTTAAATGTAGAACGGAAAAATCTGTAACCCAAGAGCCAATGTTGCAAAAATAAAGTACGTTCAATTGCCTGGCATTTGGATGTTAACCAGGCAATCCTTTGTATGGAGTCGGACTATATTATACTATATGATTGTAACTATGTACTGAAACGCAGAAAAAACAGCAGTTCTCAAATTGCAAAGTGTAAACAATTGAATTGAATTGAATTGGGAGTTCATAGTTGCACCAACAGCTAAGGTCATATACCGACTTTCCAGCTTTCATTAGTGGAGGAAGACACCAAGTGCCCTTCCGGACAATTTTCGTGCACGGACGGGCAGCTGGGTAGAACCACCGACGTTCCGCAAACCAGCTGTATAGCTTCCTTAAATGAAAAGTCCTAGGCATTTGAGGGATCGAACCCACAGCGGTGAGGAGCAAGTGAATTCAAGTCAGAGACTCTAACCACTCTGCCAAGGACGTGTAAACAACAGCAATCTATTTATTACCCTCTAAGCTGAGTTTCATGACATCATTCGAATTTGTAGCAGACGATTCTGGTCACAACTATAAAACACTTGGTCATGCAACCAAACATAAACTAAGAATATGTCAAATATCGCAGTTGCACAATATGCACGTCTGTGGACTTAACTTCGAAATAACGTTTCCTACGTCACCAATAGGTGATTGGAGAAAGGGAAGACATTATGTGGGTAGTTATCATTTATTGTAGGAGTGAGTCTTTTGGCAAACTTATGTATGCATTTGTCGTCAAAACTGTCATTTAAACGATTTCGGAAAGGTCCGATCCAAGTTCTCTCAAGCCACCAGTGTTCTTAATACATAATAAAGGAAAAGGAAACACAAATGTAATTTCCGCTATATATTCCGGAGAAAGCACATAATATTTTGTTTAAAAAGGATTGCAACTAGTTAGGCAAAGGACAAAACTGTGCTGTTGTAGACTTTTTAATTACGGTACACTTTGTAATACGAAATTTATATACGTTGAAGTTCCGCCTTGAAATTTTCCGCTATTTCAGTACTGTATTTAATGTAAAGTGATTGAAAAAACTTACATCCTAAGTTTCCTCACCTGCAGAGCCAAACGTGTATTCTATCAATAATGAGACGCAATTGTTTACCTGTTTTCTGGAAATCTGAAATGAATGATCTCATTTTCTTTATTTTTCAATGCAAACAGTAGAAAAATATTTTGTAATACTTTTGGAATCCAATTAAAGAAGACTATAAACTAGAACTATCACTGGAGGTGATAAATACCCCCCGCAAACAATTCTTTAGTAAGATCAATGGCAATAATGTGCATGACATTGAGTGACACTTCATGTTTATTACAAAGTTTCAATTCTGTATCTTCAAAACTGTAAAAGTAGTTTCCCTCCACAATATTGCATGTGCTGAAACTAAACAAAAGGGCAGTAACTTTAAATAGTTGTAGTATTTTGCAAATTACCAATTGCAAAATACTAATTGCAGATGATTTGAATGGTGCCATATAACAATATACATTTTAAACTGAACTTGAATGCTGTTTTAGTATGATCAAGGGCAATAACTGTATATGGCATTGACTTAGCTGTACCAAAAGTGTGTCACGCATATGTACACTTCATGTTTATCACATATACAAAGTTTCAATTCAGTATCTTCAAATACTGTGACAGTAGTTTGAATATGTTGAATATAGCAATTTTGACTACGTGCAAGGGCAATAACTGTGCATGGAATTGACCGAGCCAAACCAAGGTATGTCACTATGTCACAGACATCTACACTTCATGTTGATCATATATACAACGTTTCAATTGAATATCTGGAAAACTGTAGAAGTAGTTTGCTCCACACGATTGCATATGCTGAATATGTAGCAATTTTGAATAAGTGCAGATCAAGGGCAATAACTCTGCATGGCATTGACTAAGCTGCACCAATATTATGTCATGCACGTGTACACTTCATGTTCATCACATATACAAGGTTTCAATTTAATATCTGGAAAACTGTAGAAGTAGTTTGCTCCACAAGATTGCATATGCTGAATATAACAATTTTGAATAAATGCAAGGGAAATAACTGTGCATGGAATTGACCGAACCAAATCAAAATTGTGTCACGCACGTCTACAAAGCTTCAATTGAATATCTGGAAAACTGTAGAAGTAGTTCGCTCAACAAGATTCAACAGACCGACCGACCGACAGACAGACAAACCAACAGACCGCCCGTCGTAATGACTCCTATATACCCTCTGTCAAACTTCGTTTGCGGGGATATAATTAAGGGGGAAAAATATGTAGTAACATCGGAAAATATTCGCAAAAGTGTTCGCTATATTTTCTTGACTTATCTAGGCTTTTTAAATGCATATATACATGATAAACTTGTTTTTTACTTATATCGACTACTAATGCTGACACATTTCGTAGAAGATATAGACAGGAGGAATTTCCTCATTTAAATTGTCCCGTTTAATTGCGATGACAGTAGGGTAAGAATGCGATTTCCCAGTCGGTACCCGAGTGTTTAGTTGACTGCATCCTGTGAATGCTACATTTCTTGTTGACTTTTTCTCTTACTTTTAGGACGCATGTGCCGTTATACTATTCAAGCATTGACTCATTTTATTAAAAGGTTATTTAGAGCCGCACCAGAGAGAGAGAGAGAGAGAGAGAGAGAGATAGAGAGAGAGAGAGGATTGCTACACGAGAATGATAAAAGTAGATTTACAATTCGAACAGGAAACGTAGCATTTCGAACAGGAAACGTAGCAATTCGAACAGGAAACGTAGCATTCACGGAACAATAATTACGAAGATGACTAACAGACAATGTATGACATCACAATCATAAAAGGATTTACAATAGGGCTACCGCATTGGAAAGGTCAGTGACAAAAATGCCGCTTTCGGGTTTAAACCAGGTTGGTGGGTGCACCAAATCTCATTCTGACCATACTGTCATCCCACGACAACGTGGCAGTGTAAATAAAGATATCCCTACCATGTTACATTATAACCCGCCATGTCACATTATAACAATTAGATTTCTTGAACAAAATCAGACTTTATAAATCATTATACTATGTTCTTATATATATTTATTTTGTTTATTTACATATATACATAGGTTATATTACTACCATATCATCCCTTATTTGTAAATAGTTATATATATATATATATATTTAGTTATTTACATTAATTTTTAATTACTGCTTCATTTCTTCATCTTTCATCAGTTTTTGCGAACAATATGACCTATTTATGTGACGGCGGGCCGTAAAACACCATTCATTCGTTACATTAAAACAAACAAGGCAGCATTACAAGTATGCTGAACTATCGATAGTATAACAAATATATGATCACGTATGTATCAATATAAAAACAAAAGCCCAGAAAGTCACAACGGAACTACTTAACTGGCGTGTTTAGGTCTTCACTCAATGGCTAAGGAATTGTCTTTTTCATGGATACCAATAAAAATAACAACAAAAAAGACAGCGTCACCGAGAGTCTCGAATCCGTGACCTCCAAATTCAAAGTCTAGTGTGCTATCCACTGGAAACATAATCTAGGATATTAAATGTATCCAGAAATGCAGGTACCATTTTATAAAACAATCTGGTGGCATGATACATTTTGATAATATATGGTCTTAAAACATGTAAATTGTATTATAAAAAATGTCTTAAAGTTAAATGGCCATTAAAAACGCATGCAAAGCTCGCATTTACTGCTAAGATGCTATATGTCCGATAAGCTCAGATACGTGTATATGCATTGAGGTCCGACTACATTTTTTCTTTGAATATTATTGTTTTATTGCATTCGTCTTTACAAGCTCCGTTTACTTTCCATGTAACAGGAAACTGGTGTAGTAAAGTCATTTTGGTTGTGTAATATATACTCGTTCGTGACTTGTGCAATTTTATGTTCATGTCATAGAAAGTATATCACGTGATGTAAACAGTGTTGATTTCATTGTGAAAATTACCATTATGTAATGACAATATATTTGTTTCAAATAAATGTTTTTAGTGAAAATTAAAAATTACAACCTATTTTATTCTCACTTATTTAAAAATGCGTATGCAATAAAAAGGTTATTAGATTTATATTGGGATATATGCACTCGTTCTTTTGCGCATACATATTGCGATCCTAAAGTCGCGCAATATTAATACGCCAAAGAACTCTAATAACCTATAAATATTGAATAGTATATCGGATATTGCAGTATATGATAGTTTGTACTTTACTTTTAGCTAAATACAAAACAGTGTTGTTGTTTTGTTTTATTGTGTTTAGAACAATAATTAATATTAAACCAAAACACATCTAACGACAAACCTGTTGTTATGCTGTAATGTGTTGATTTTATTCTTGAGTCTCATCATTTGATACACTATTGAATAACACCATTTAAGTTCATGGAATGTTATGCCTAACAGTGATTTACAGTAACCAATACAAATTCTCTCCATCCACTCCCTCCCCGCAATTACAGTAGGCTAAAAAAAGGTCCTTAAGGCTTAAAGGGACAAACGGCAATCTTTTTTTTTTAAAAACCCACGGTGTCCCGCTAGTTTTTCTGCATAACTTGCATTTGTCCAATCATTAATATTATTTATAAAAATAGCATTAAGCAATTTGTTTTTACATATTATTGGTTTTTGATATTATTGCACCAATAATATATTAAAACTTATAGTATAATAAGACGAAATAGTGAATACTAAAAAATTGATATATTTAAATGTAACCAGGGTAAAAGTAAAAATGATACTGGATATATAAATCGAGACACCCCTTTCAAACACTTCAAGATTGCCGTGTGTCCCTTTAAGTAATGCATTTTCCGTATCTTTAACAGCTACCTTATAAACGTGAAGTAATATATGTATAGGCTAACCCTCAATGTTATCACTTGTATATTCAGTGCATTCTATGCATGCCTTTGTCAACCACATAATACCGTATCTTAACGATCTGATGCATATATATCGTGTTTATTCAAATGGAATACAAACCATGCTTTAACAGTGCTACAACTGGTCATATTGATTATCGATATTTCAGATATATATTTTATTACATGACCGTTGATTTATCCTAACATTAATGGGGTAAGACCATACCACATACATATATAGCACTGCTACGCCCACAAGTCATGCGGTTATATAGTTATATTGCCGTCTGCAAAGTCTGGTATCCGACAGGCTGCACACAGTTGGCTGGTAAAACCAATTTATTCCGGCTTAAACTGACAAAGGGGCTGGCGTGGCGCAGTCGGTAGCGCGGCGGATTTGTAACCGGAGGCCCCGGGTTCAATCCTCCGTGGTGCCACTGTGTTCCGTCGGTGTGTTCTTGGGCAAGACACTTTACCTTAGCCTCGTCCGTCGGATGGGGACGTAAACCGGGCGGTCCCGTGTATCGGTCTATCCTCCGAGCAGGTTAAAGAATCATAGGAATCTATTCGATAATAAGAGTAGGGCAGGTTCCCGGATTCCTATGTATCCTTCCCCTCTCTCTGGGGCGGCTCTAAATAACCTATACTGTGTTGATGAGCCGTTAAGCAACATTCAATTAAACTGACAAGACCGGTGCATGATTTTGCGTTTATTTTAGAGAAGGTAATACAAATATACTGAACCAAAGAGATAACGCACCAGTAGACAATACCTTTAATGTATGAACTTATTATATGCCGACTGATACCGTTGGAGACAGGTTATTTGAATGATTTTTTTTTTAATTTGCAGTCGTTATTGACAAGATATTTGTCACGTTCAGAATGAAATTTGTTTTGATTTATTGATTGTTATTATTGAGATATTAAAGGTAGTGTCTACTGGTGCGTGAATTGTTTGGTTCAGTATAATGTAGTCATATACTGGTACATACACAAATAATTATACAATTAGAACTATCCTAATTAAAGGGTATGTAGCGAAACAGCCAAACCTTTAATACTGAGAGTTTTGAAAAACTTGAATAAGGGTGAAAGAATTATCAAAATCGGATGAGAAAGATCTTATGAAGGTTCTATTGAAACGGATATGGAAGCTGCCATTTTGAGAGCTATGCCATCACAGTTCTAAATGAACATATATGGAATATTTATAAATATGAACATTTACTGATTTTTTGAGAAAAAATGACAGCAACATTATGAAAAATATATAATTATACTTAATGACAATAATGCTTTAATTTAAATGATATTTATCAATATTCCATATATGGTAATTTGGAACTATGACGTCATTTTGATTATGCGTTTCTTTTTCCTTTCAGTGTATTTATAAATATACATCAATCGAGCTTGATAAAATTCAGTTTAATAAAGAGTTAAACAAGTGTAAATCGAGCCTCTATCGATTTTAATTTATTTTGAAAATGCATTTAATCACGCCAATATTAAATATAAACGGAAATTGAGATTCGATGGATTATAAATGTATTTATCCACAGAATTGAATTGAATTGGGGTTTAAGGCGCACCAACACATGAAAAAGTTATATGGCGCATAAGAGGCATGAACATGCCAGCTCATCTTTCATGTACATCGAGATAAAATATGGAAAATGGGCCTAGAACGTTCTCACCCCGAACTGCAAAGTTGCTGCAAATTCTATCGTAGAAACTCCATTTACGCTGGAGCCACGTTTATTGTTTTTCTGCCACTGCTCTTTTGATGCCAGCGAGATAGCACCTGAAACAATGCAGGGATCATGATGAAGACCTTTAATAAACATGAACAAAAAATGATAAAATGAACATGAATTTGGGGGGGATTCTACCCCTCTGCCTACCCCTCAAAAAGGATCTGCAGTGGCCATATTCTTTGCCCCGTGACCAAACGGGGGCCCCCGGGAACCACACGGGAAATCACCAATACAAATAATGCTCAAGCCACGTGAAAAATGTTAATTGGAAGGGACAAATGGCAACCTTGATCTTTTTAAATCTCATGGCGTCCCGTAAGTTTTTCTACATTTGTTCAATCATTAATATTAATTATAAGAATAGTATCAAGCAAATTGTTTTGCATATTATTAACATTTGATTAGAGATCACCAATAATATATTTAAATCTACGACAGAATAAGACGAACAAATGAAAACTAAAAAAGATATTTAATTGTATGCAAGCGGGTTTAACGTCAAGATGATACTGGATAAATAAACCGAGACGCTAATTTCAATGCTTGATAAATACTTCAAGATTGCCATATGTCACTATTTTTAAATCATAATTCGGCAACTGTAGTCTACAATCAATAACAATGACAAGAAAAAGACAAATAACTGAAATATGTGTGAAACATAATAAAAATGATTCAAACGCATTTTACCAAGTACACTCACAAATGCTACCCATAATACCCTCCGAGCATTTGCACGTATTGCTTCTGGCATTTATCAAAAAAAAGTAAGGAACAATTACGTGATCTAACTGGCATACAGATTTTGCTTTAGTATCATCAACTTATCACGTTCGCTTAAGTTTGTCGTCCAATCTATAATCACCACTTTTGGATCCCACTTTATACGATCCGGAATCGCCATCCCACTTTCTATTTTCAAAAATATAAGAACATTATCTCCCCTTCTTGCCTGTGCCAACAAGGGATATATACAGCGGGTTAACTGTAGTTCATTGCAAGAAGCCTCGTCGACGTAACTTTTAGAAAGAATAACTATAAACTTATTGCACTTCGATGTCGCTTTTAAATATATTTGAAATTCAGTTCCTTCGGTCTCGTGTGCTAAGTCTCTGCCTGGAAAACACGTTTTTAATTTGCATTCGTCTTCTACATATGGCAAAATTACTGTTTTAGCCCAGGCATAATTGTCCTCGCTGTATGAGACAAATACATCGTATTTCAGGTCAGTGTAGTCTTGAATGCCAGCAAGATTTTTGTTTTCTATGCACGGTAAAGGCCTTGATAATTGACCATACAGTAAAAGATTACGAACTGGAATGATAGTAAACTTACAGTAAACCTCCGAAACTTTAGTAAAGTATCTCAACACCAGAAATATAATGACACAAAAAACGAACAAAGCTGCATAGTTAAATACGGTCAGGAAAAGTTCTTCCTTTGATTCAATAAGCTGGAGCATTGCTTTGCTTATTGTGATGCTTTCTTTGTGTTCATCGACAATCAGGTCATCGTATGCTTCTGAGGTATTTGCCAAAACCCCTATTGGAACAACATAAATTACTTTAGGATGCATTATCTCTATTAATTCTGATTTTCCAGTAGTTCTGTTGTAATACATTCTCTGTATACTTAACCTGTGTACGCCATATATTCTTGCACAGGCGCATGTTGCCAGATTTACATAGTTAATGGGCTTTTTTATTTGAATAAAATCCACTTTGTCAGGAAAATTCTTTATCCATATTTCCTTCCAGATGTATACCGATGGCAAACAGGAAGTCAAATCTGACAGGCACAGGTGCTGAACATCGACCTCGTTTACCGTATATACATATGTCAAGTCATTTTCATCTGAGAAAGATATATAATAGAAGCTATTAAGAAGGAACATTGTCCCGACACGCACATGATACACTTCGTAATCGTATACCTGTTTTATGAGGTAAAAACGGTCTCCATTGTTTAGCTTTCTAAATTGAGAGTTTGTAATTGATACAAATTGTTCACAGGAGTAAATTCCGAAGTCTGTTGTGTCTATCATATTTATTCTTAAACGTGAATAAATTGACATTCTTGTTTCCCCTTTAAACGTACTGATTCTATCGTCATTGTCTGTAATTCTAAATGTGCCGTTAATGCCGTTAAATCTCCAAGTAATAAGATACTTAAATTTCGTATTTTTTGTAAATTCACACGTAAACTCGACATCCTCTCCCATAGTGCGATAATATCGTTGATCCCATAGATCAGGTCTGCTGTAGGCTCTTTCCAGCTCGACTTGAATCCTGTCAATGACATAACGATAGTTTTCCATTTTAAGATAGCTTAATGAAGTTATATTGTTATACAAATTCGCTCCAGCCAGACACATTAGAAATATAATAAGTGTAGCATTGACAATAATATACCCGATATATACTATAAATTTCACTTTTCCGTACGTTATGTAGATCCTTTTGAATGTTACCAAACACATGGAGGCCACATTCACCGTTTGAAAATGTACACACTTGAATAACAATGAAAAGTTTATAAATGGTAAAACGTAGTCAGTCGGTAAAACGACGACAGACGTTGTCGAATCGCGCAGATTTCGCCAAAAAAAGTACAACAGAGACGAAATACAAAAAAAATGCGATAAGAGCTCATGACAAGGCCTCAGATATTCAGTAATTGTTTTTTCATATATGTTTGTGGATGTTTTTTTATTATTAATACTATATTCCCATTGTGAGAATACATACTTTACACAATCATTGAGTTTTGCTCCAAGAGAACCTATGGCAATCATAACGGCATTAATCTCCTCATTGCCAAAAAGGTGATCTGCTTTTCCCTGAAGTGCGTTGCTCAGTTTGTATTTTCCAGTATCTGTAAACAGAATATTGCACATGTCATCCAATTTTAATATTTCGCATACTGTGAATTTGATATTAAGGGTTTTGTTGTTGTTTAGTAATTCCGTTTCTAGGCAATCAGAAACTTGCTTTCTTATGAGCTGAGGATTAGAATAAATTGTTTTATATATCATGTTGATTAATTTCCACTTCTCATATGATGTCAATGTCTCTTTATAACATAAGGCCGACAAGAAAACATGAACAGTTAAATAGAAAATAATCGCTGTCAGTTCATATTCATTGAAATATGTCAAATTCAACAAAATCAAAACTATTAGTATACTAGACAAACACAGTATCATTAGACAACTATCTAGGTCGCAAATTGACCTACATTTTCGATAGTTTAAATGCACTATTGAAAAGGAAAATACAAATATAAATGCAGATATAATATAAAAAACAACGTCCACATGGTCGCTTTTATTCGTTGTCAGTTCTCTGCAGAATACTATAAAAAGATAACACAGCATGCAAATCCTTGCAAGATAACCACGAAATCGTATCCACATCGTTCTTATTTCATTGATTAAAACAGTAAGAAAACACCAATAATGAAACATCTGGAGAAAACCCCTCGTGTAGTCATTTTTCTTTTCACTTTGAAATAGTGACACTATAACAGCAAGCGGTATAAGAGTCACACTTAATCTCATAGCTCTGATAAGCCTCGGTGATTTTTGTAAAAACCAAAACATTATATTCGATTATGTCTTACAGCACTGTATTTCCAAACGCGCTAAATAAAATATTACGTTATTACCTCCGCAAATAAACACCGACAGTCATTGACAGCTTTGCTATAAATACTTATTACCGTATGTTAAGCGAATATGTTAGTAAAATCAATAAAACACGAAGCGGGTATAAAAGGGGACATTCAGAAAACTAGCGTTTGCACTATAATGCCAACTTTAACACTTGATAACATAATTAACAAACAAAAAATTCAATGTGTGTGTTCGACATTCGTACAAGAACCTAACCTCAACCGTCGAACTAAGACCTCCACGCTGACTTCACATACCTAGAAAATAAATGATTATTTGATAAATACATGTACACAATTAAATAGAGAGCAATTACAATAAGACAAATGTGGTTGTGAAATTAGCTTTCTTCCATCTATTATCACTTAATAATGTAACGGATTTCGGTGTTCAGAAATAAAAAAAGCCTAAGTAGCTATACTGTAGCGGGAAATCATATACTATATTGAATTGAATTTCAATTATGCCATTTTGAGCAGTGCAATATAGGATTTATGAAAACAAGGACAAGGACAAGGACAAAACAAGACAAGACATGACATGACATGACATGACATGGAATGAATGAATGAATGAAGACCATCTAAATAAATGGTATATATAGTTTTGTTTATATTGTGTGGCTTAAAACAAAAACACGAAATAACATGTGAGACACATTTTATATATTGTATGTTTGTTACTGTTATACATATATATATATATATTCAATAAAAAAAAGAAAAGAAAAAACAACAACAACCGAATAACACATATCCTTTTTTTAAGCGCCAGAAAGCTCCTACCGCCTACCGTGACTGGCAACGGAAATAACTGTTTAGTGAGACCTATACAAGTCGAACAGGAAATGTAGCTTTCACGGAACACAGTCAACCACAAACACGCATACAAAACAAACAACAATAACAAGAAAATCTAGAAGAAAACATGCGACACCACAAACATGATACATACATTTAGTAACGAATAAATAAAATCAGATTTAGTTTTTGCGAAATGCCCCTCTATCTAATCCACTTGAATAAAAAAGTATGATTATGTGCACTAGATATATCTGAGGTATATACTTGATTGACAAAGGCGTGTATTGAATTTCAATAGCGGAATGCAATGTATGGTTGTTCTCTATTATATGTCTATATTTTACAGGTCCTAGTTAGCTCTACTGTCCACGTGCCAGCAGAGCTTATGAGAGCTTATGTGATGGCGAGTTGTCCGTCGTCCACCGTGTGTTTAGTTTTACCTCGTTAAGACGATAGGGCCTTTACTTTTTATCCGATATTTACCAAACTTTAAAATGTTGTTAATATCAATGAAAGCTCGGAAAAGTTCGAAAACCAGCCAGTTCGGAATAGTAAAAGCAGAGTTATGGCCCTTGATTTAGTTAAAAATGCTATATTTTGCCTCGTTAAGACGATAGGGCCTTCAATTTTCATCCGATATTTACCAGTCTTTACCAGATTGTTAATACCAATAAAAGCTCGGACAAGTTTGAAAACCAGCTAGATCGGACATGTAACAGCGCTTCATTTTTCATCCGATCTTTACCAAACTTTATCAGATTGTTAATATCAAAGAAAGCTAACCAGCTAGATCGGCCCAGTAACAGCGGAGTTATGGCCCTTGATGTAATAAAAAATGCTATATGTTGCCGCATAAAGACGATAGGGCCTTCATTTTCGTCCGATCTTTACCAAATTTTTATCAGATTGTTACTATCAATGAAATCTTGGACAAGTTTGAAAACCATGCAATTCGGATTAGTAACACCGGAGTTATGGCCCTTGATTTAGTTAAAAAATGCTGTATTTTGCCTCGTTAAGACGAAAGGGCCGGCCTTCATTTCGCCGGATTTAAATTAAACTTTGCAGGGATGATCAGTACCAAGCCTAGTTGTACAAATCGTCACGAATTATTTGGGCGGAGTTATGACCCTTTAAAGGTTTTAATACACAAACTTTGTCTGGACTTGTTCTCTGAACCCATGGCCGGATTTAAACGAAACTGTTTAGAGATGATCAGTTCCATGTCAGTTCCATGTCTAGTTGTGCATATCATCGCGTTGTTCAAGTTGAATAATTTGTTGGCAGAGCTATGGCCCTTTAAAGGTTTTAATACACAAACTTTGTCCTGACTAGTTCTCCTGAACCACTGGCCGGATTTCAACGAAACTTTGTAGGGGTAATCAGTACCAGTCTCAGTTTTGCATACCATTTGGCAGAGTTATGGCCCTTTAAAGGTTTTAATACACAAACCTTTTCCAGACCAGTCTCTTCAGAACTCCTGGCCGTGTTTCAACGAATCTTGGCAGGGATGATGAATACCAAGCCTAGTTGCGGCTGTCATTGCCGTGTTCTGGTTCAATGCTTTTTGGCACAATTATGGCTCTATTAAGGTATTTGTCCATTCTCCTGATCCTCTGGCCGGATTTCAAAGAATCTTGGCAGAAATGATCAGTACCTAGCCTAGTTGCGTATGTCGTTGCCATGTTCCGGTTGAAGGATTTTTGACAGAGTTATGGCCCTTATACATACGTTTATCTATAGCCAGTAGAGCTTCCACGGGACCTCTTGAGCAACTTGTTTTTAAAATTGGCTTGAATGTTATATTAGATGATTTTATAAGGCGCCGGAGTTGTCCAGTAATTACCACAATATATTTTGAATCCCGAGATAACAAGCTCGAGACTGACAGGCGACTCTGGGTTTTACCGGTGTCCATGGGCAAGACA
Source organism: Cyrtodaria siliqua (assembly GCA_037043455.1). Taxonomy (NCBI): domain Eukaryota; kingdom Metazoa; phylum Mollusca; class Bivalvia; order Adapedonta; family Hiatellidae; genus Cyrtodaria; species Cyrtodaria siliqua. The sequence goes on from JAWPHD010009906.1 coordinate 39,191, forward strand.
TTTAATACCTTAACCATCATTTGGGTCGGGATGTACACCACGTACCGAAATGTATCCTCTGAGCACTGATAGCAAGGTTTCCGTATTTCCGTGTAACAATCCCCTCGCCCTCGCTCTGGGACGGCTCTATTGAAGGTTCATGTAATGCGTTGTAAATCACATTTAATTATAAATGGAATAGACATAGTTATAGAACTTAAAAGTTTGTAGGTATTATATTTTGCAACTTAAAACCATTATATACCAGTCTACGTAGGAATAATACATACATGTAGCGGAATACGTCTTTATAGAGTAACTTGTTAAAATAATTTTTATTTCAATCACTTTTCCATTTCTTGGTATCATTAATAAAGAATTCTCACATACGTTGTTGTTGATACTAACCCAATGTGTACTTGTATTGGAATACTCATTTTGAAAGAAAAAGTGTTTTAATGAACTTAGTCTGGAGTCCATTGGGAGAAAAACTGTCGGGCCATGGCATCGGAGAGTAGGAGTTGGCATCCATGCTATATGTTATCTTTGATGTATGTGTAATGTGAAACTGCCGGATGCCACCTTTGATTTTGCCTCGTTTTCTCGTAATTAGGTCAAAGGTCAACTAAGTACATTTTTTATATCTCAACTTTGAAATGGCATGATATCTTTAAAAGTTTTGGGAATAGAATAACCAAAATGGTATCAAAATGAAGCTTATGCATTGTCCTTTCACAAATAATGACCATGTGTAAATCAGATAATTTGCATATTCATAAATATCAACGAGAACGTCTAAAAATAGGCAATTTTTTTTTATTTAAAAGTCATTTATGGACGAAACATATGACATATCTTCTTCTTTTTGTTAATCAAAGACCCAAATTGTTATAAGATAGGAATGAAACACCAAACTACTAGCTACTTACTTGAAAAAGTTATTTTTTCAATTATATAAGTCCACAAGAACTGCTCAAAGGGGGTGGGGTAAATTCACCCGTGAACTAAAAAAACGTCATCTGTCAAAATCGATATTTCGCTACTATGTATATTATGCCTATAATTTATTTGATCAATACACGTTAAATTGCAGACATTGGCAATGGATATGTACCAGTTAGATTTAACTAGGTCAAAGGTCAATTAAGTGCAAAATAGAATTAAGATGAAGTTAATTTAGATGTATTTATGCAAGAATATGTTTCACTTCTTTCATAAAATACCAAACATTTATAATATTATGTTGTAGTATAACAAAACTAGTACTCAATGCTGGATAACAAACTTAAAGAGAGTTTTATACATTTTGTCTCATGTTTATAATTATATGAAGCATTACTATAAGTCAACACTCAATTGGGTTTGCACAATCGACGCCATCACAGCCACATGCGGGAGTGCATTTCAATGATGCTTTGAAGCATTTGCAGCGAATAGATTTGCACTTGGCTTTACATCCACAACTGGTTAGTTCAATACACGCATCAGGTACAGTTGGTAACCGTTTCCAAACAACGTCTAATCCCTCGGAACCATCTTGCCATGTTTTTGTATCTATTGGTTTTGTTTCTGTGTTCATGATCGATACATCAGCATTGATCCATATTCGTGCTTGCTAATTTGCTCTTGCAATGTGAAGTTCAAGTGCATCACTTGTTGGCGGGAGCATTTCAAGCATTTTCTTACCCTTGACAAATAGAGTGTATCTAGCAACATCAACAGAATCTTCATTGACACCATAAAGCAAGCATACAGCAAGCATACAAACTTCTCTGCCTTATCTGACTTGGTGTCTCTTCCAATATCAGACAGGAGATCTGGACATGTGACATACTTCTTCCAACAAGTCTTTTTACCAACACCAGAGAAGGAGGTTGTTGTGTCACACCCTGTCATTGCATGAAACCCCAAAATGTTCAGGCGGACATCTTGGTGCATTTTCTGAGCAATAAGATGTACAGGGTATAGTTTGGCTTTCTTTGAGGTCTCAGACATCATCCAAACTTCAATGTTTAAATGTCCAAGATGGTAAATCATTATGAGCAGTACATCAGTATCTTGGCATTTGACAATTATTCTGTCATAACCATCTCTTGCAGCATCTAAAGCATGAAGAATGATTCTAGTATCTGCTTCTTCATGATTCGCTGACAGGTGGGGTACTTCGCGTCTATTGGAAGTGTTTTCAACAAATCTTGGTAGCCACCTCCTGTCACAAGCTCTTGCCCGTCTGGTAACCTCTCTGCCCTTGTTTGCAAATTCTCAGAAAGGAATCTAGCAATATCTGTTTTGTTCTCACTCATTGTCAGGAAATTATCTCATGATTGGAACATCGGGACCAGTTATCATTCTACGTACTGGACGTCGTTTGCCGACTTGTTTACTTCTTGTACTTGTCTTTATTGATGACTTCCCTATGTATCTGTCGAATACTATGTCAATTCTACGTGAATATTTGTCGAAATATTTCAGAACACATTGGACAAACACGTCTGCATAATCTCCAAATGTTACGCATCCATCTGGTTTACCTAACGCATGACCATCAATCACTACAGTGGGTGACAAAGTAGCAGTTGGGAGCTTTTCGTGAACAGGAACTGAATTTTCAGTTGTAAGGATTGTAAGAAGATCTGATTTGGCTGTTGGATTCATCACTCCATCAACTCTTGCAAGTGACAGTGGTACTCTGGATAACTCATGTTTCAACACAGTTGCTATTTCTACAGTTCTACCAGCATTAGCAGCATTGAAAAGTTGTTGCATCAAACTTCTGTCAGCTTTGATTACCTGAGTGGTTTGTTTTGTTTTGACTTGAACTTGGTACATTGTAGCAAATGTTTTCAATTTCATCTTTTTCATTGGGTCGAAGAAACTTATTTTCTTTGAAACTAGTCTCTCTTCAACATTTTTCAGAAGGTGGACTTTACCTTGAGCTTCAGCTTCAACAAGATCATTGGTGACGTCTGTTGTTGCTACATCTTTGGTTGCAATAGACACTAGTTTTGAGCACTCATTCACTGGTAGTTAAATAGTTTTTTCTGAAGTATTCGCATCCTTGCCTTCTTCTGAGTCTGCACCTAGTCCTTTACAACAAAACACGTCTAGTGTCTCAAGCTGTTTTAACAGTGCTTGAACATGACTTTCATCAAGTTGCACGCATGAACGTTGAAAGTCAACCCTTGTAAACGTGAACTCATCTTCGTCATCTCCACTATCTGCATAAAGAGCTCTCATCTTCTGAGATATGTCGGAGAGAATGGCCCATGTAATGCAAAACTTGTCTCTTGCTGTGTCTGATCGTGTTATGCCAATGATTCCATTATTCATCTTGCAGAGTTTATTTATCCATTCTGTGGCTTGATCTGTTGGAATTTGGCTGAAGTGATTGTTACTTCTCTTGACAACGAAATTTCCATCCACGAACTCTTTGTAAACTTCGGGAGCTCTGTTTTCCATATCTGTCATTTCGGCTAAATACACCGGTCCCCATCGTGCATAATTCATGTGATAATACGCTGTCAACCAAGGCAACATGGCACAAATGCTTCAAGGTGAAGTTTCCAGTTCCCTTCCCTTTCTGCTCGAATGAAGAGAAGCAATATCTCAACCATATCCATGTATGTCTTCCAAAACACATAGTTTTTATTGCCCTGGAACAGATTGTCAAATTCTTCCAGCTGGCCGATCAGGTTTACATTCTGAATATCCTGATTTAACTTCTCAGCCTGGGCTACCACGTTTTGGCAATATCCAGTTATCTTTTCTGTTTTGAAGACATTAGCCAACTCCTTAGATGACTCTTCTATTTGTTCAATGATAGTGTTTGTACCACTGGTCTTTTGGTTCAACCACTCTTCAAACATTCTCCATCTTAGTCGCCACAAAGCCTCGTACGTTAAGGTATGTGCACGAACAGCTCTGTAGTAGGCTTTCCCTTCCAACATATTTACAATCACGTTGGTTGGATAGACTCCAGCATCAACCCACAAATCATCAATACTAACTGATTCCATATGTTGACCAATGGCTTTCAAGAAATTGAAACAGACATGCAGGCCCCCAAGTCGGAATATGACGTTTTTATACATCTCTTGATTTGCCCATGTGAGCTAAGGGAAGTAACTTTCTATTTTTCCTTATATTTTCCCACCCACTTTAAGCGGTCATTGTACAAGACATACATTCAAATTACTACACTCCCAGTATATGTATCAAAAGCTAACTATCTCAGCATGATTTCTGTTTAGTTTTGATGTTCAAATAACAACAAAAATAAAAATATGGCATTTTGAATCTTCAACAAGAATAATTCTTAACAAAAATCTGACATTTTTTTACGTTCTCATTAATATTCATGAGAATGTGTATCTCTTAGTTTGCAAAAAGTACTTATAAATAAAAGTACCTTTTCTTAGCATCATTTTGATACTATATTTGTTAGAATATTCGCAAAACTGACGAAGATATAACAAATTACAATGGAGATGTATAAAAAGTGCACCTAATTGACCTTTGACCTAGTTTGTGGCCGTCACATGGGTTTTTGCCAGTGGCATCCGGCAGAACCATATGCAGGTGGTATTGAGCAACACAAATATTGTATTCAAACATTCCTACTCTCCGATGCCATCGACCATGAGAAATAAGCCACTTTCTTCCTGATGGACTCTGGACTATAAGAATTGATTCGTGTTATTTCGACGTTTATATTATGCGGTTTAAAACAAAATGTATAAGGCAAATTACACGAAATGCGTTAGGCGCCGTTTAAAACCGCATAAAAGCCGAAAAAACGTGGTTTTATGAAATTTATTTAAGAATTAATTCGCATTTGTTTCGGCGTTTATGCGTTCCAAAACGAAATGTAAATGGAAAATGAAATGAAGCGCGTTAGACGCCGTTTAAAACCGCATAAATGCCCTTCGCTATTTTACTAGAATAAGGTCAAATGATAATGATTAATGATAATGGAGAAACAACTGCCGTCAGTGTATTTTCAGATAACGGATGCGTGTGCATTAAAACTTGTATAGAGACACACTGGATGCGTGGGCAGTAGCTAAGCCTGTCTAAAAAGTGAAGTTATTCTAAACTAAACATGTTTTAGCTCTATTGATCAAAGATCAGCAGAGCTTATGCCGTGGTGCGGTGTCCGTCGTCCGTCCTCCCGTCCTTGTCCGTCAATTTGTTTTGTAGCGATTGCTCCCCTGAAACTACTAAATGGATTCTCATGAAACGTTTTAGAAATGTTGCCCGTGATGTCTAGTTGATCCTAGCAAAAAAGTCACTGTGATTTGAAATTCAAGATGGCCGTCAAAGCTAAAAATAGATTTTTAGAAACAAGTTAGTAGCGGCTACTTTTTGAAAACTGTAAGTGATACTGAAATGGGACTTTTTCTAAAATGATCAGCATGACTTAATGTTTGTCCTTATCGAAAATCATTTTGATTCGACATTAAACATGGCTGCCAGCGGCCATCTTTGTTTACATAGAGTTAAATAGTTTAAACGTGTAGCGACTACTCCTCTGAAACTACTTGACGGATTTTCATGAAACTTCACAGGAATGTTGCTCAAGTTGATCCTAGCAAGCAAAAATTCATGTTGATGTGAACTCCAAAATGGTCACCAAAGCTAAAAATAGATTTGTAAAAACAAGTTTGTAGCGACTGACTTGCGTGACATGCGTGACATGTAGTTGGTCCTGAACAAAATTAATTTCGATTTGATATCAAACATCTCTACCAGAGGCCATCTTTGTTTACATAGAATTACACTGGAAACAAACAGTCCTCTGCGAGTACTTGATAGATTTTCATGGAACTTTACAGGAATATTGTTCTTGATGTCTAGTTGGTTCTAAGTAAAAACCAGATCGGCCGGTATTTCAAAATGGCAGCCATAGCTATAAATAGATTTAAAAAATACAACTATGTGGCCACTGCTAAAAAACCTTATGTGGTACTGAAGTGGAGCCGGCATGACATGTAGTTGGTCCTAAGCACAATTCTGTAGATGTGATATCAAACATGGCCGCCAACAGCCATCTTTGTTTACATAGAGTGCTCATCCTATTTTCATAAAACTTCACAAGTTCCCATGGCTGATCTAGCTGTCAAGACCTATCAGTAGAGCTTCAAGAGTTTTACAGAAAGTATCAAGTGCATGTAAATATATGGATTTATTTTGCTCCTGTCCCTACTACGTAGACTGATACGTTAAGATTTTGTTGAATAGGCCATACGGGCCTATATGTTCAGTATTAGGTAAAAATAAATTACCTATGAATGGTGCCCGACACTTGCCATAGTTCAGGATAATGTATGTACACTCCCTAAGAACTCCGTTAAAACGTAAAGCATGTCTCAACGAAGTCATGATACAAAATCACAACGACATATGTTATAATATATGTACGTTCGTGTTACAGTATCTCTCCATGTGTTGTGAAAACATGACATTTTTGTAATTTTTGCGATGGATCAGAGGTCTAAAATGGTAAGTTTACTTACATTATTTATTACCTTTAGACTAGATGTTGCAATTGTTGTATTTTTTAGCTTGTTACATGTTTTCACAGAGAGTAATATTAGAAATTACAGCATGTTCTAAATCGTTTCATAATAATCATTAAACGATCTTTTTTGGCGGTGCGAAAGCACCGTCAGAGGTATAATGGGTGTTTTTAATGGAATTCTAGGAATGTGACAAACCTAACAGCACAATTCAACACTACGCTAGAAGAAGTAGTCTCTTATGCATGCCTTTAATTTGATGCCCTAAATAAGAAACAATGTTCAGAATAAAGGCAATTTATTATTTATTTAGGTCATACATACCTATTTTATCAAAATTTCACTGAGTCAACTTTTTATCATCTCTTTAAAAGGTTATAACTCGAGTTATAATCGTGCTACAAGCAGACGGTATGTGTATAATAGAAACTGTATCATGTTACTAAAAATAGAACAATCAGTGCTCGCTGAAGGGCATAGTATATTAGATAGAGTGGAGTCTTGGTGTGGAGTCTTGGTGTGGAGTCTTGGAGTGAGTGAATAATTGGAGTGACCTTGGAGTCACATTTTGGAGTGACCTTAGAGTCAAATTAATAACTTTTTAGAAACTAATACATTTACATGGGTTACTTCATTTGCACATACACTTATTTATTTATTAAATAATTCTTTATAATGCATGTATCTATTAAAATACCCAATTTCAACAACTAATTCCAAAACTGCACATCTAATTTTAACTTGGGCACTGTTACTATATGTTCTAAAAAAATACCTGTATACCTCTGACACTGGATGTCAGTGTCCTGACCTAATATTAGTTGGTCCCTCGGGACTAGTTTATGTCAGGCCAAAGGGTCATAATTGTTCAATACTGGGGTTAATGTTTGGGTATCCAAGTTCATTTATGTTGTTTTTAGATGGTCTATCCCTCACATTAAGGTAAGCACATGTATCATGAGACAATGCAGCTGTACTGAGTATGTTATTAACTGTGCACCTTGTGAGGGTCATTCAAAAATATTAAATTGATAATTATTCAAAATATTCACTCCAAATCTGACTTCAAGGGCACTCCAAAATGTGACGCCAAGGTCACTCCAATTATTTAAACCAAGACTCCACTCTGTATAATATACTATGCCTCGCTAAGTTTTATTACTAAGTGATAATAATTAACTGGATCTAAAGGTAGGTAACACCGAACAATACTGGATTATTGAAAGCATATTATGGCTTTCACATTGGGATTGTTTTCATCTGCACATGTATATATGTACACGAATTCAGTTTACTTACTGAAATGGATAAGAAAAAAATTATAACTAAGTAGCATTCTCATGAACAGTGTTTAATTTAAGAATGGTAGGTTTACATCTTTTTTTTTATTAAACATGCAAATATGAATCACATGCTTCTTATATGTGGCAAACTTGGTAGTGTAGAATATTTCAAATCTAGTCATCAAAAATGTTATCGATCTTATCAACCAACCCATAACGCAGACTATTATAGTTATTAAATGTATGCATGTTTAATGTTAGCAAATAATATACACACTTTCATTTTCTGAATTATCTTTTTAACTCTTAGAGTTTGTATTAATGCTGTAGCAGGTTTAATCCTTTAGCCTAAATATCTTGTATGAACTTCAACAATAGCTATATTCGGAGTAGAAAAGAAAACCCACAAAATACATACATGTCAATTTTGACAAATTCTTGAACACTTAGAACGCAATCTTAAGAAACCCATGAAACAGAAATATATATATACCGCTTAAGTGTGCTAACTTTGCTATGTGTTGTTACTTGTCAATACGTTAAAGCCATATCATTACCACCTTTGCTGTACAGGGAGCATCATATGCGTAGAGACCATAATTTTAAGGTTTTTCATATATACTATTGCTTTTATGAAACACGTTCGTAAAAGCAATATGAAATAGACATTCGTTTCAGATGTGTATGTAGTTTGTTATGTAAATGCAAACTACAACTAGTTGGAGCACTGGGAGTGATGAAAATATAAACCAATTACTATATGTCGCTTTAAAGGGACACGCGCCAAACTTGAAGTATTTAAGTATTAAAAGTAGCACATCGATTTATTATTTCAATATCATTTTGTCCTTAAACCAGCTTGCATTTAAATAAGAAAACAGTCGATACAATTTGGAGTTTTCTGTTTGTCGATATTCTACTATACTATTCGTGCAATATATGTAAAGTTCTCCGGCCATGTTTTGTGTCATGAACATGTTTATGTTTATTTAAATCGAAATCAATACACAACAATAGATATTTACAATTCACGCATAGCAATATCTGTGAAATGCGAGAATAAGATTTTATTTGATAACGTAGACAGCTTTGAACAGGTAAATGAATCCACAGGTAAATTTATTTATCAGTTATCTGGCAATAGTTGTGCAGCTATACAATTCAGATTTACCTCATTTTTTCGTGCAGTCACGCAGTGGTAAAAGTAGTATCTACGTCATGCAAATAATACTTATTTTTACATATAACTTAGTAGCGGTTTTCAATATATGTTTCTCTCCGAGATTATCAAGAAATGTTCATATGATATTAAAGAGTTAAATTTGTTAATTGATAATACTACAAAAATGGTGGCCATTCATCTTTAACAATCAGTAATATGCAAAAATAACTGGCTTTGACTTATTCAAATAATTATTAATATTAAAACATTATGTCGAAGAGGCTAAGAGTTTGAAAAAAGATTTCCGTATGTCCCTGTTAGATAAAAATCAAATGGAACAAATTAGAAGCGTTCTAGATATCATCTATTTTCCATTTTAAGTATTCATTATATCGAAATGAAATAAACTGGCTAATGAACTTCCATCGGAATTACTTTCTACTGAAACAACCCAGAGAGATATATGTCCTGACCGTGTTAGGTGGAATGCTTGATATGTGTATTTTAAGTGTATATATACATCATAAAGTTACATAATACACACATTAAGGTCACTGCCACTTTTTTTTATTATTAATTTCGATTATAAAAAATGATAAAAAAACAAGCACACACATAATTATAAAAAACACAGCCCATTTAATAGCTTATTCAAACTCCTTATCACTATCTGCGGTAAATATACTCGGTAAAAAACGTTTTGGACCAGTGTATATAAAGTCATATAACAATAAAACTAGTGGACAGAAATTAAGTATCTTATTTTAGTAACCAAGATCTACCCTACCCGGTTAATTTGGTACCAGAAACATTAAATTCCAAACAAGATTTTATTTTAGAAAATATCGCGAACACACAAAGGGTCTGTAAAAAATGTTGCAAAGTCCATACAAAGTAACAGTTACAGACATTCCAGTAACCAATAAAAAGATTATTATTTTTTTGCAAACTTTCATTGTAGACGATAATTATTGTTGATTGTTGATCTATTGTCAATCATCAACTGAGATAATAAGGGTTATGGTCGAATGTCATGGTTCAGCGATCATTGTACGGGTTCGAACACTGCTCTGGTCCACAACTTTTTTTACCGAGTATTAATGCACTGTTGTAATGGTAAGATGTATATTAACTACTACTGTGTATTTTACTGATGATTAACACCATGTAGTGACGAAATGTGAGTTATTGAGCAAACATTTCCAATTATAATAAACTAAATTAAAATATAGCATATACACAATTTCGAACGCATTTTGTGAATGTATTGCATTCTGAATGATTGATGGATAAATACATATTTGCAGCCTATAAGTATCGTATATACACAAGGTTCATATAAAATACTGATTGAGTGACAGATAATAAAACGTTTTATGTCACGGCTTGAAAACCGAAGTCAAATAAATCAAGAAAGGAATACTAAAAAGAAAAAGAAACGCATAATAAAAAAAAATGCCTATACTACACTATTATATACAACTAATTCCACGTAATATTCCAGATATATCTCAACGTTTTTTATCAACTAATTACAGAAAGGACAAACTCTGTCATGTAGTAGACCTTTTAATCAAAATATACTTTGTTACACGAAATTCATAAAGTTTGAAAAGTCAAGCCATTTCAGTATTGTGTTTAATGTTGAAATTGCAACGTTTAAAGCCTAAGTTTGCTCACCTGCTTGAGACAAATGCGCATTATGTCTATAATGAAACTTTAAAGGGGTAACCATTGGTGTGTTCGATGCTGTTTAAACCTTCTTCCCGAAAGGACAGGCCTAATGTCGCCCTGTACCATTCGATTAGCAGTAGCATATTAAACATACAATATATAGCGGAAATACCCATTATGCGTTTCTTTTTCCTTTCAGTATATATACAAAAGTCGAACAGGAAATCTCTAAACAATCGGCAACAACAAGGATAACTAGAAACAAAATATGCGACACCTCAAACATAAAAGGGTTGAAAACAGGGGTATCGCACTACCACGGTCAGTGCCAAACAATTGCTGGGGGATATACAGGTTCTAGTGTTTACCTCACTCTCACCCAATTGTTATTCCAATTAAACAGTACAGTTTACAAAGATATCCCCCATGGCTATATCTTCTAATAAACTAGTCAAAATGTATAGGCAAATTCCAATATAAGTAAAACAAGAGATGATCGTGTATATATGAATATAAAAGAACAACAACTTACTGCCTGCCTGTAGTGACATTAAACAGTATATTCATACAGTTTTTAGAGATTTACACAAAACCTAAGGTGAGGATTAATGATGAAATGTTCGACGGTATGTCGAGTCGCCATTAAACAACAATGCACATAAACGGTCGATATTCAAAATTCAAAGTTATATTTAAGCCAAGATTAAAATGTACATAACTTATGGTCAATGTATTTCTATATCTACTTCTATTTAAGTTTCATTACAGACACTACTCAATGAAAATTATAGAGTCTTACCGAAACGAAATATATGAATGAATGTTAATACCAACGATAAAACATCATTTGCCGATAGCGAAATGGCTCAGTAATATTGACGTAAAATATGTAGCATATTCACTTTAGTAGAACATATCAAACTTTAATTCTGCAAATGCTACATTGAACCTCGTAAAAACTTGAGGAAAAATACAGTGTATATAGCAGAACAGTATATAGCACACTATTACGAAAACTAGGTAATCAATGTAAGCAACTACCTGACCATATATGTTTCAATCATCATGTGTTTATTTTTAAATGTTCCGAAAATATGAAGAAAAAATAACCAACAACACATTTCTTTTTACACAACATAAGGAGAAATCTATCATTTTCCATGATCTATTCTTCAGTAATTTACATTGCAAAAGTTTAAAGATTTTAATATTACTTTATTTTCCATGTAATACATTCTACCAAGGTTAATACAAAATCAATGATACTTCTGTAAATTAAACTATAAATGTTAATGCATTGTTTTGTTTGTTTGTATGGCGTTTACGTCATTTTCAACACATGTAAGGTTATATATGACGGTCGATTTTTTTGTGGTGGAGGCAGACCAACCATTTTTCCTGGGTAGAACCAGTACTGTACACCTCCCGCCATCCATAAGAAAATGTTAATGCATTTTGTTCTCGTTTGTTCTATAATCTTACACGTGGAAATATTCCACTATCGTTTGTATCGGCAGTTTTCTCATCGCCCTTAGATGGAAGTAATTTAACTCATATATTCATGTTTTCTTACGGAAGTTGGACAATAACGTTGTACTGTATTTCCGTGACATCTCGATGGTTGGTCGCGTAACATAGATAGCCGTTATAGACATACCTGTGTGTAAGAAGAAAAAAGATAAACACAGGAAATGTTCACCGTAAAAGATGAAATTCCAAATACAAGCTGGACCGACCAGTATTGGAGCAGTATATATCGCATACCAGCTCGCAGCAATGTCCTTGCAAATAATGATTAACTCAAATGAGTTTCGTCGCATATACGATGTAACATTTTATTTTAAATGTTGCAAAATGGTACAACGGCCGATGTTCGTTGTTAATCTCCTTTCCTAGAGGACTGTTGCCATTGGCCGTTCCAAGACATCAGCCATTTTATTTCGTGATGTCGCATACTTTGCACATAGTTACACGTGATTTCGACCCTGAGACCTAGATTTACGCTTTGAAAAGAAAATATTAACCACTGTCAGTATTAAGGTTTGTTGATATATTTTCTTGCTGATACATATTATCATTAAGGCCCTGTGGATCAATCGTACAAACTCGCTCATTTCGATCATCGGAAATAATGCTCGTAGAGTGATTTGCCCAGGCAAAGTATCGTGTAAACCGTAACAAAAATATAGACCCGGAAATGGATTGATTTTAAACATTTGTATTATTTATTAAATTGTATACTCTTTTGAAATAAGTCTTATCATTTTATAGCCAGTTTAAGTTAAAATAGTTAAATATAAAAATATTTATAATTCATTGTATAATGTTTTTTATAGAACAGAACAAAACATCACTTTATAAAACTATATGACAAAAGTAACAGCATGGTACTTCAATGGGCGCCGTCATTGTTTATTCCTCGTGACTTAACCCACGTGACCGAAAAGTAGTATACAAGATGGTGTCTATTCCTTGCTGAGATTATATTTAAAAAAAAAAATGGTTGAGGCAGTTCCGATTGCACTGTGGATATGGTATATGCAGGTCTTTCCGCCACTTTAACACTACATTATGTCTAGCTGTTACTTTATTATTTAGGAACACACGGAAATATAGACGTTTTTATCAAGTATTAAAATTAGCGTCTCGATTTATTAAACCAGTATCATTTTTATTTAAAACCTGTTTATATATAATTAAATAAAAGTTTGTGTGTTCATTTTCCTTCTTATTCTACCATTAATTTAAACATATTATATTGTTGCAATATAATCACCAGTTAGTTATTTTATAATTAATATCAATGTTTGAACAACTGCATTACTCGGGACACCACGATTTTTTAAAACATCAAGATAACCTGTGTCCCTGTATAGCTTAGAGTGACATTATCATACATTATACATATTTTTACCGGTTGAATAGTGACATTATTAAAACTATGACCAGCCTGGTCAGACTGACGAAAGTCAGTCAGAATATTTGGTTATGATTTCTTGCATTGTATTTATATTCATGAAATCAAACAGTTAACTATTAACAGGTTGACCAACACATTTAACGTGCAAGATATAACGTGGTGCATTTAGTGTAACAAATCGTTCATTCGTTTGCGTTTATCCTTGCCAAATGCGCAACACATTATAATAGGCTTATTTGCCTTTATCATTAGGTAGGCATTTACTTTTATGGGGTTTGCTTATTCTGTTTAAAGTTGTTTCTAAATGAAAATGTTTCAAGAAACGCATATACATTTTAAGTTGCTGCTATACCTCTTCAAAATGCATGAAACATTACAGGATGACCATTAAACTAATATCGCAGATGTCAAATAAATTCGACATATTGGATAATGTTTCGGGGATAATACTTTTCTTTTTTTGCATATATTAGAAATATTGAAAACTCACATAATACTTGCGTTTGAAAGCGTTATTCGTCAACAACAGGAATAAAACATCAATGTAGTGGTATATTTAATGAGTAAAGCATCCTTCAAATCACATCTATAAAACCCATACTAAAAAACCAACGAAGCTAATATTTCTGATACTGTAGCGTTCTCTCTCGATTAACATCTCTCTATTGAGAACTGAGAAATAATAATCAAAATCTATGACAATTTTGGCATTGTTAATTAACCATAGTTAGATCTGGGATGAAAATTGAAAGGGCCCTGGTTAGGTGATGTTCCCCGAGCAGCAGAAAATTAAGAAATCTCAAATAACTTTAGTTAGCCTCAATAGTTTGCTATACAACTTTCAGGAAATCTTAACTTACGCTTGTCCAGCACATTAAAACATTTTTGGATAGAAATTCTAAAAACAATAATATTTTTCTTTAATTTTTGATGCAGCAGTATTTTGCATTGAAAATGTCTTATAAAAACAAATTTCGCACGCGAAATGTTTATTTTCCAGCTGAGTTTGATAAGTAACGTACATAAATTTTTATTTTACACTAAAAATGACTGTTTCATTGATATACGACTTATTTAGTTTAAAGTTGAATTTTGTCGGAAAAATCCGAAAAAACTTTGACTGAAACAAGCACCCGAAACAATAATTTGTTTACATATCTTTGATTTTCCGTAAAAGCACTCACACGAAGGCATTAATATTGAAATCAGAAGGTTTCCTTTCCGGTTTAGAAAAAAATAACCAAATAATTTCTGCACTAAATCTTAACCGGACGGTGACGCCGATGGCGAAAACGACGACGCTCAATTGGTGACAACAGGGGTCTTTTCTTTTTTTTTCAAAACGGACGATCTAAAATGATATTACAACAGTGCATATTTTGAATAATTAAAATACCACTAGCAAATTATACTCATACCACACTGTCAATTTTTATTTCAGGATGTTTGCGTTTATGTCTCAGCAAACTAGGGAAGTAGGAGTAAATGTTCAATGCTTTACACGCTTCAGTTTACGTCAGACCGTGCTTGCAGAATTCTTATGGCGGAAAATGGTAAGCTACAAGCACGAAGTAAACAACTAACCGTATGTATTTGATGACTATGAAGATAACTCCTACAACAGCAAGTGCACCCAACGCTCCACCAACGCCGGAGTATATAACCAAATTATTGCCATCCTTTCCTGCTTTTGAAGCTAAATGTAAATATTGTAATAACATTATTTCTGGCATTTGACAACGTAATAATTTAGCAAACATAAATTATGACTCTTATAGTTATAATTTGCAGATGATGAATAGACTTTAATTTTTAAACGTGTATGTTTGTCCAGCAAAGGAATAAATAATACACTTTTAATTACCATATATGTAAAAGAATAATAACAACAAAGTGCATTGTCTATTAGCAAACTATTGCCTCTAATAATAACCTACAAAAGTTCACTTACCTTGACTACATGTCAATCCCGTATAGCCGTCAGTACAACCGTGTATACAAAACCCGTCAGTATGGCTGCAGAAAGTTTGGTTGCTACCAGGATTGACACAGTTGGCACTGCACTCTCTTTCACAAGATTTGCCGTAGTGTGTGGGTTTACATGGATCGCAAAAACCAGTATTGCTATCGCATACTCCATTTAAGCACCCATTTGAACACGGGCAACACCCAGACAGAAACGGGAACCACTCGATCTTCCGGCATTTTGTACACATTATTTGGCTATCATTTATTTCACATTCAAAAGAAGAACATGCGCAGTCATTTTGTAAAAAACTATATCTCCCTGGTTTGCAGGTCGAGCAATCAATCCTGTTTTTACATGAAAGACATGAAGGCGAGCATGAATCAGAGCAAGTTGCACCAACAGTGTTGTTAACACAGCTGTGACATGTATTTGCAGATGTGCATGTAGAACAATTAGATGGGCATGGCAAACACTGAGACGTGTGCAGATAATAACCAGCAGTACACGATGTACATTTATTCGAAGTTGAGCACGTCAAACAGCCAATTGGACACTGTGCGGAACATGTAGATCCAGATCGGTTGTAGCCAGTAGTACACGCTGTACACACGGTTGGAGATGAGCATAAGGCACACCCAACTGGACATTGTATAGAACATGCATTTCCGGATAGGACGTAGCCAGTAATACACGCTGTACACACGGTTGGAGATGAGCACGTCAAACAGCCAACTGGACACTGTGTGGAACATGTAGTTCCAGATCGGCTGTAGCCAGTATTACATACTGTACACACAGTTGGAGATGAGCATAAGGCACACCCAACTGGACATTGTATAGAACATGCATTTCCGGATAAAGCGTAGCCATCAGTACACGATGTACACACGGTTGGTGTGAGAATCTCAAGCACCCAATTGGACATTGCATAGAACATGCATTTCCGGATAGGACGTAACCATTAGTACACGCTGTACAGACGTTTGAAGATGAACATGACGAGCATCCTCCTATTTGACACTGAAGACATGTATCCCCTGATAGCACATATCCATACCTACAGTGCAAGCAAACTCCAGTCGACTTATTAAATACATTACAATTATCAGAGCATACTTCCTGACATTTAGGACCCCATCTTTCGATAGCACATGATACACACTCCGATTCCGATGTACAGGTTGAACAGCGATTTGGACATTGGTAACAGCGACTATAGGAGTACATCCAATAGTAGCGATCCATGCAACCATTAACACAAACACCTGTGCTTTTGGAACATATAGCCGGCAATTAGCTCTCCATAATAACCTGGAAAGCAACTTGAACAGCCAGAACTCGAAGAACATGACAAACATGAGGTGTAACATTTCTCGCATCCACGATAACTTGTAAAGTACCTATCTTTACATCTAGTTGCACATGCATCTTTAAAACACATACCTCCTTCACATAAATTACACTTAAACTTACACATAGTACCATAGTATCCAGACACACAACCGGTGCAGTATGAACTCGAATTACAAGATGCGCAGTTAGCTGAGCACTGATAACAATAACCATCCGAAAGATAATGTTATGTCGCAACTGTTGCAAACACCAGTATCCTCGTGGCAATCTATAAAGCCTGTAAAACATCGGAGAGCCACATCGATACCTGAATATTTAACATAAAACCTGTAATCAGGTGGGTGAAAACTAACTATTTGATTAACGTACCGCAGGCATACATCATGCAAACAGTTTACATATTAATAGAACTACACATTCTGTACCCAGCCAAAATCTAACGAATGGGGCGCAACTTCAAAACTTTTTGTTTTACTTAAACCGGTAAGTTGACAACCGTTTATGTAATTATTTTCATAAACCCATACCAGTATAGGTGATTTAATTATCGATGACGATTAAAAACCGACTATTGGGAGGACGAAAGGGTAAGGGTAAGGTTCGGTGTACCCTAGTGCCTGGCTTAAAGATGAATGGGCATCCTTTTTGTAGTATTATCAATTAACAAACTTAACCCTTAAACATCATGTGAACATTTCTTGATAGTCCCGGAGAGAAACATATATTTAAACCGCTAATAACTTGTATGTAAAAATAAGTATTATTTGCTTGACGTAGATACTACTTTTACCACTGCGTGACTGCACAGGGAAATGAGGTAAATCTGAATTGTATAGCTGCACAACTATTGCCAAATAATTGATAAATACATTTACCTGTGGATTAATTTACCCGGTTCAAAGTTTTCTACGTCATCAAATAAAATATTTTTCTCACTTTTCACAGATATTGCAATGTGTGAATTGTAAATATATTTTGTTGTGTATTGATTTCGATTTAAATAAACATAAACATGTCCATGAAACAAAACATGGCCGGAGAACTTTAAGCAGCGGCGTGTTGCCACTAACCGTTCCAAGCCGGTACACCCTATTTTCAACCCATTTATGTTTGTGGTGTATAGCTTGCTTCTATTTGTCCTTGTTGTTTCTTTGTTTTTAGTGCGTTTGTTTGGTTGACTATGTTCTGTGATTCCCGTTTGACTTCGTACATTCTTTGTCTTCAATCGTATATGGTCCAGCCCTTAACAGTTTATCTCTTTTGACTCTGAATTCTGCCAAGTCATACGTGTACTTGCTTTGTGTCGTTCTAGGATTTTTTCTTTTGATTTTTGCCTTTTATCATACCTAGTCCTTTAGATAAAACAACACATGTCTATTGTGTTTTTTTTTAAAAATCGTAGGTAATTGTCAAGAGCTGAACATTGGTATTATGTTGGAAAGCAGATTTACTCATGATGAGTTATATCTTTGACTGTATTTATTGGCTGTAAAATAATACTTTAATTCATATTTATATCGATAACCATAACGAAACAATGTACACTGCCTACATAAAACACTCTCATATGAATGGAGCGGAAGACAAGCTGAGTGTGGTTAACCCCGAGAGAAACCCGCTCGTAATTAACACCAAAACGGGGAATTGAACCCGGCTGGCAATGATTGAGAATCGAGTGAACTAGTCGACCAACTCAGTAAATAATGTATACCTAATTTATCACATAAATATAGATATACAAATCGAACAGAAAACGCAGCATTCAACGACGACAGTCAAACAGACAAACACACGCAGAAACAAAGAATAAAGGTGAATAAAAGACCAAATTAGAAATCACAAACACAAATGGTGGATAATAGGGCTACCGCCTTGGAACGGTCAGTGGCAAAAAAAGCCGCTGGGGGTTTCAACCAGGTTCTAGGGTACATCAAACCTCACACTAAACCTACTGTCAACCCAATAAAACGGAACAGTGTCAATAAAGAAATCACCGGCATTAACTATTTTCTAACCAACAAGGCAGCATTAATAGGCAATATAAGTAAAACACAAAGATGCCCGTGTATATATAAATACAAAAAACAATAGCATAAAAAGCCACAAAGAAGGTAATCAACGACTTGGCAGAAGCCAGAGCAACAAGAGAATAAAACATTGAGGGCAGGACAAGACAAAACTGCAGACAAACATCAAACGTCAACATGGCTTCTGGGGATGTAATGAATCCACTCGTTTATTAAAAGTGCAAATGAGGACCGAATCACTGTGATTGTGTACAGTTAAACATTTAGACCCAAAGTGTTTGCATGGTATATATCATACGATACGTTCAGACACCATAAATATATTTCATTATTTGAAATCTTATATTATAAAATGCATATTAGTAGCGTTAAATTTGGTTTAAGATGTCGCATTATTTTTAGTGTAAACGCGGTAGCTGACGTCATGTAAACAAAACAACGTCATGATTTCTCTTAGTAGTAAATTGCCACCATATACAAGTAAACTGACAACATTAAAGTGGAACTATCACGTCGTAGATGTAATACAAGATAGAATACGAGGCTTTTTATCCAATGAGCTTATTAAAGGCAATCATACACAGTCACGAATGTAATAAGGTACTCTATATAGCACACATGTTGGAGTGATATATGCAGGGGCGTAGCGTGACCAAAATCTCAATTACTCACGGGGGTAAGAGCGGAGGGGGTTGTCACCCTGGTGGGGGTCCGGTGGCCTCCCCCTGGAAGTTTTTAAAAATTAAACGCTCGTACGTGACTTCTGGTGCATTTTAGGGTCAGCATGTACCCCTTCTTAGGCTCAGCTTTTTATTGCGTTTTTCGAGTTTTGCGAGTTTTTTTTGTTTGAGCCTTCGTTTGAAAAGTTTACTCGCTGAGTAAATAAGTATGGCACGCTACGCGCCTGATATGATTACATATATCCACAAGCAGATTTTATTAAGTGATAATCCGTATCTATTTACACCGAATGCTTCCACTGTATATATAAAACAATCTTAACAAAATTCAAATCACGCCTACAAGTGTTATGTTTCCCTTGTCACATGATACTTACAAACTATGGCAGCAAACAACCAGGTATATTGGAGGACACGCCTGCTGTAATGCATATTGCATGTTCAGAATCACTTCCAGATATGATGGTTCGTGTGACCACTTTGTTTTGAAATTGTCGTCATAACAGTCCCGTAGTAATGGATGCAGCGTATCAATATAGTTTAAACATATGATAGGTTAATATTACAATAAGTATGCGTTAATGTGTTAAACAACTTTGTGAAAATGGCGTTTAAGATATTTTTATCCATTATTCTGATTGTTGTGTGTATTTCACGCTTCATTAGAGAACTTCAAAATAACGAACAGTTTAACTGCAAAATAACGAACAGTTGAACTGCAAAATAACGAACCCCCAGTGGCCTACTTTGTCAACCCTTTGGTGTTTGTGATGTCGTTTGCATTTATTATTTCTTTTGCCTTCTTGTTTGTCTGTTTGCGTGTTTGTTTCTGTGTTTTGTAGTTGACTGTCCTCCTTGAATGCTACTTTTCCTGTCCGATCTTTTCATATTTCTTTAAATCGTCTGCTCTGAGTGCATAAACATGTTTTATAGCTTTCAAGTCGATGTGTTTTATTAGAAATATATTATAACACTTATACAATTGGGTGCATATATTTTTGTTAAGTACTTCGAATTAGTGCAGCTTTCGTTGTTCCTAATATGCCAACTAAAAAATAGTTTGACATCATGTTTTACTAGAATTATCACTACAAATACGTTTGCAAAATAAATTTTCGAAATAGTTAATGTTAACGCTAAATTACATTTACTTGTATTTCAAACGATATTCAATTACAAGGCAGGTAATTTAGGATTATCCATGTTTCATTTTATTATACACGGAGCATCTGCAGTAAATGGGCCAAATGTTTACGTTGTACTAATATTATTTTCTATCAATTTTAAGAAGTTTATATCTTTAAAAAGACTTCGATTCATGTTATGTCTTTTATCAGTATATTTCAATTTTTTCATATAAAGGGAGGGTAACTCTCAAAACAATTTCAACAAACAATATCTATTTTACAAACTATTGGTCAAAATAAAATACTTATCACACAACTATTCTAAAATATATATAACCTATATAAGAAAATTAGTTAAAATACAAAAGCGTGTAATTAATAATTTTGTTTAGTGTATAAACTACTTAATTTGGTTTTTAAAAGGCTCTTAGATGCTGGAATTGTATATGTACACTCTATTTTATACTGCTCTGCAATATGTAACGTCTTAAAATGGTGTTACGCGGTCACCAGCTCTAAACAAATAATAAAAGTAAAAGCTTTACCTGTTGTTATTCATTTTTTGTCAAAACGTACTCTGTAAACAAAGCTTTATTTATAAGTTATGAAATCGTCGTTAGAGTTAACTTCCTTCGGCGTCAAACAATTGCTTGTATTTAGATATATAAAAGCGCAATTAAACCTGTTTACATGCCTGAATGTAGGTCATAGATAAATTTGATAACTATACATGTGAAACGCTTAAATGCATCTATTTACATATTATCAACTGTTTTAGAAAATAATCTTTAAACAAATACCCCTTCCTGACTGACAATGTTATTTATATATTGGCAACAAGTGTCCATAATTATATATGGAAAGCCTCGGCTGCCTTCTGTTGGCCTTTTGCATTTTGTGCAGTACGCTTCCTAAGTTGTCCTGTGCATTTTCTAAGTTGTTATGTGCATTTAGTAAGTTGTTATGTGCATTTAGTAAGTTGTTATGTGCATTTTCTAGGTTGTCATGTGCATTTTCTAAGTTGTCTGGAGCCGCCATTTCTACCGGTGTTTCATTCAAAACCTATTCCGATAAAAAGTCTACTTAACGACGACTTGTAGTTTGCACAAGACAACTTACGAAATGTACATAACAACTTACGAAACGCACGAAACAACTTAGAAAATGCACATAACAACTTAGAATATGCACATAACAACATACGAAAAGCACATAACAACTTAGAATATGCACAGAACAACTTAAACAATGCACACCACAACTTAAACAATGCACATCACAACTTACGAAATGCACATAACAACTTAGGAAATGCACAAGACAACTTAGAAAATGCACTTAACAACTTAGAAAATGCACATAGCAACTTACGAAATGCACAGGACAACTTAGAAAATGCACATAACAACTTAAAAAATGCACAAGACAACTTAGAATATGCACATAACAACTTACGAAAAGCACATAACAACTTAGAAAATGCACATAACAACTTAGAAAATGCACATAACAACTTACGAAATGCACAGGACAACTTAGAAAATGCACATAACAACTTACAAAATGCACAAGACAACTTAGAATATGCACATAACAACTTACGAAAAGCACATAACAACTTACAAAATGCACAGAACAACTTAAACAATGCACATCACAACTTGAACAATGCACATCACAACTTACGAAATGCACATAACAACTTAAGAAATGCACAGGACAACTTAGAAAATGCACATAACAACTTACAAAATGCACATAACGACTTACGAAATGCACAGGACAACTTAGAAAATGCACATAACAACTTACAATATGCACATAACAACTTACGAAATGCACAGGACAACTTAGAAAATGCACATAACAACTTACGAAATGCATAGGACAACTTAGAAAATGCACATAACAGCTTACAAAATGCACATAACAACTTACGAAATGCACAGGACAACTTAGAAAATGCACATAACAACTTACGAAAATCACAACTTAGAAAATACACATAACAACTTAGAAAATGCACATGACAACATATAAAATGCACGTAACAACTTACTAAATGCACATAACAACTTAGAAAATGCACAGGACAACTTAGAAAATGCACACAACAACTTACGAAATGCACATAACAACTTACGAAATGCACATCACAACTTAGAAAATGCACATAACAACTTAGAAAATGCACAAAACGACTTACAAAGCGTACTGCACAAAATGCAAAAGGCCAACAGAAGGCAGCCGAGGCTTTCCATAATTATACCTGGACAGCTATATCCCCGCTTTCACAAAGTGAACTGGGGGCTATATAGCAATCACCCTGTCCGTATCGTCCCGTATCGTCGTGTCGCGTTTTTTATAAATAGCATTCCTCAAAAAGTTTTGAATGGGTTGTCCCCAAACTTCGTATAGCCTACACATAACAACTGATAACCTTATGGGGGGGTATTTATCGCCTTCAGTGATAGTTCTTGTTTTAAAATCGGGTTACCTTTTTGGAAGTTTGGAATACCATTTGGATAGGCATGGGGTTACGTTTTGTGCTGAAAGGGTTACCATTTTGATATGGGGTTACCTTTTGGCAAGGGATAGCCTTTGTGTTCCTACATACAATTTAAAAAAAAGAAATATTTACTTAATTATTCTACCATATCTTTAAATATATCAGTGGTGAAATATAATCAACAGTTAGCATGCAAAATATAATCGCTTTGAATTCGTCAAATATATAGAGTTTAATAACCAATGTTTTTGAGATACGGGAAATATCTCCCGATGGTAGAGAAATGGCCCCGATATAAGAACGAGTGTGTTCATTTCCGTAATCGGTAATTTCCTAGTGGCGGAATCTGACGTAAACGTCCGAAAAACAAGCGGAACGTCATTTGGCGTTCCCGCCAGTGACGGAAAAGGACGAGCAATGGTCTGTAGTAGATATAGCTTTTCTATTCCCAGTATGTCTTATACAAATCACAGACACATATGTAATATGTATTCATAATGAGTCGTAGACAATTTACTATGCAGGTTACGCCGCAAGTTAAAACAAAAATCAAGATTGTCGAGTGACCCTTTAAGTTGCACTGGATTAATCGTCACGCAACTATGTAAGCATTTTAGGTAATTCACGTTTGAAGTGGCTCGATATCCCAAGTTTTACATCCTATGTTTATGAAACTACATAAGGATGATCCATTTGGGGTTGTTTCTTAAGACCATAGATGCCAATATCGATGACAGTAGTATAAGGCTGTGGTATGGCGCAAATTGTTTTTCCTCATGCGCAATTTACAAAGACGTTTGGCCTAGGAGTTTCTATTGAAATAGAAAGTAGAAGTTTACAAAACAGACGGAAGTCTAGACTTATATTTAAATTCGCGTCAGATAATATTATTGATGGTGGTATGTTGACATTTTTTTCCAAAGTCTCATCATTTCTAAGTGTGCGACCGGCCAGTATGCCTGCTAATTTTGAGTTCACAAGGTCAAAGGTTAAGGTCACAGTTAACTTAATCTGACCTAATCCTTAACAACTGTTAATGGACACAGATACAGCTAGATACCTACTAAACATTGTCACAAGATTACCATGAGTGGTTGGGACTAACTCAGGAAGGAATCAATGTCAGTGACAGCATTTACATAAGTTTAATGCAACTTTTTAAATATGTTAAATATATACAAGTATCAAAAATGACACAAAAAACAACAACAACAAAAACACACAAAAACACACACAAGCGAATACAGTATATAGATGAAAGATAAAAAATAATGCTGTATTAAGTATAAGACGTTTGTGCAATTTATCGAATGTACTGACTAAATCTATAGGTGATACGAAATGTAAATATTGATGATGTCCCTTATCTGATCATCAGTAAAGCTTCAGAGAAGTTACCACTCTGATATTAAATATCTCAATGATACTAATACTCTGTTGCGCGAGGTGATGAATAAGTCGCGCGACTCCAATTAGCGATGATGATTATCCAATATCTCCTATGAGGGTTGATGATATGATGATGAGTTTTCAATAAGGTTATGATGTGATGGACCCCCAGTGAGGTTTGATGTGAGTCAAACACGTATCACGGAGTCGTCGCCTCCATAAACACCTGACCTCTATGGTCAGATACGGGGATGACCTTCACCGCTCATAACGTTATATACCAGCTGGTTTTATCAAGATGGTTTCACCCGAGGGCTTACCCACCCAGATGGCTTAGCTCCACACCTGGAGGCTTAGGCTGAAAAGATGCATTTTAGGCGCCCGTTCATAAACCAAATAATCGTATACAATCATCGTTACACATTACACAAATTATTTAAAATACATGTGAACCATTCTCATTTAGTAATTTAATCAAGTAGATGTATGCCGATCTAATTATAATATTCATGTGTATCAGAATATATAGAGAATATTCAACAGTCTCTGCTGTGTGATACGACAAATATGTCACGAGAACACGTTGCAATTCGGTTAAAAAACGAGTTCGAAGATTTATTTATCTATTTATTATATACATATCAGTGATTCTTGAAGGATATTTAATTGCGTCCCCCACGCAAGATGCCCTCGCGCATGAATACATTTGGCAGATTTTGGAATTAGCCGTTAACATTTGCTGGCTGAAACAGTGAATTAAGAAACGTTATAAGTTCACTGGTTGAAAGCAATAGCAATCTACAGTACCATTAAATACAAAAATGGTAAAAAAGTAGTTCCGGCAAAAAATGATATCGTCACACTTTTGTCTGATACTAAAGACATGTCACTGAGAAATCCTTATAAATAACTGATAGGTATACACTGAACACTGAACGACTTTAAAAACGCAACAGGGAAATAAACTAAGATAACTGACATATTTCAATAGAAATTAAGTTTTAATTTCATCTATTCTATTTAACCATATCAACAGTTGATTTGCTAAAAATGTCATTCAAATTAATCAACAGTAAACTTGTTAAATTCAGAGCATAACAGTACGACCCCCAAAAGCAAAAGTCACAAAAGTAATACCCGTGCGTAGGAGATGTCAGGCGTGCATTGCCGCTAATGGTGGATAATGTGACTTTTGCTTTTGGGGGTAGTACTGTTATATTTTGAATTAAACAAGTTTAATGTTGATCAATTTGAATGAAATTTTCAGCAATTCAACTGTAGATATGGTTAAATAGAATAGATGAAATTAAAATTTAATTTCTATTGAATATGTCAGTTATCTTAGTTTATTTCCCTGAACATTGCGTTTTTAAAGTCGTTCAGTGTATACTAAAGAAACGGAGAGAACTGTAACTAGTGTTGTAATAACTTGTAGTTCAATCCATTTGCATATGTTTCTATGAATAGTGTCATGTTGAATTGATGTAGTGTAACATATCTGCAATAAAATATTATTAAACTAAAGAAACAGGTATCACCTCTCAAAGTTAAACAAATGCATCTAATATAACACGTCATCATACCTGTATAATTTAACATGTGATTCGATAGTCAATCTTACATTATATTAAATCTATAATATTATTATTATCTCCAATATAAGGTCAATGTATTATGCCAGCTGTATCTGCTTGCTCAAACGTAATCGTTAAGGTACGCATACAAAGTGGGTGGGGTAATACTAAAATTAAAAGTATATTTTTTGTAGCAAATAAAATATGTTACCAACATTCAATGTCACCTACATGTTGTTGTTATATATTGAAGATTTTGTTTGCAATATTACCTATTAAAAGCAGCAGACGAAGCAAATATTTGCATTATTACATACTTCAAATCAACAATCCTAGTTACACTGCCTAACATTGACCAACAACTTGTCAACAATCTTTAGAAGATAAAACAAGAAGTGAATATACACAATATGAAAGAAATGATATCTGATGTTGACACTCCATAAAATAATTCTAATAATAATAAAACATTATGAGGAGTGGTTTACAAAGTTATCGCCATTGATTTTCGCAAACAAGGACATTTCCGTACATAATTTCAGTAAACGCGTTCTGATTCTTGCCAATATTTAGTTGAAGATTACTGGACTATTACACCATGTGGACTTGTCATGTAGTTTTCGAAACATAAAACGCTTCTTGTCACATGAGGTGCCATTAAAACATAGTTATCATGAATCAAAGGAACTTACACAAGTTTGTGATCTTAGACAGTCGAAATACCACGAATGATGTCCGAAATGCATAGGTGCTGCATTAGAGTTATGGAATTAAGAAGGATTTTCCTGTTTTTTATTTTTAAGCCACAATTGCGAATGAAAGATACTTCTCTCCTGTGGTAGTTACGTCAACTCAGTCGTGAGATTAATACTACAAATCTAATTTAGGAATCATTTTCAATATTTGCGGAAATGTTCGATTTTTTGCTAGTATGATGGATTTTGTTGTTGTTGGTTTTGTTTTTAAAAAAAGCGCTAGTACCACCCTAGATAGCGTCGTTGTCGTTGTCGTCTGCGTCTGGTTCACATATACTGAAAAGAAAAAGAAACGCATAATGGGAAATTTCGCTATATATCGTATGTTTAATATGCCACTGCTAATCGAATGGTACAGGGCGACATTAGGCCTGTCATTTCGGAAAGAAGGTTTAAACAGCACCGAACACACCAATGGTTACCCCTTTAAAAGTTTCATTATCGACATAATGCGGATTTCGCTCAAGCAGGTGAGCAAACTTTGGCTAAAAGCGTTGCAATCTCTTAACATAAAACACAATACTGAAATAGCATGACTTTTTCAAGCGAAACATCAACATTTATGAATTTCGTGTAACAAGGTATTATTTGATTAAAATGTCTACTACATGACAGAGTTGTCCTTTCTGTAATTAGCTGTAGCCCATTTTAGTACAAAACACGTTGAGATATATCTGGATTATTACGTGGAATTAGGTGTATATAATAGTGTAGTATAGGCAATTATTTGAGTATGCCTTTCTTTCCGTTCAATATATATGGTAACTGAAATATATTTGGTTAAATGCTCTTGTAAGAGAAGCAATTAGCATCCATTAAGGGCATTTCCGCATTCAATATATGAGAATAAGGGAGCGTGAAGACTATTGCATACCAGTATAAAATAAACGTATCTATTCAATTGTTGTAAACTAAAATATAAACTATTATCTCAAATTGCAGACCTCGCCACCACCGCCCCACCCCCCCCCCCCCCCCCCCCCCCACACTCCCCTTTCCTTCATCGCCCCACCCCAAGTTTGTTTGTTATTAGCTTCCAATAACAATCCCTGCATTCAGTTAACTATTCTGAAAATGTGAGGTCCTTCGATGGAACTAAATAGTTGTACACCTTTAAGTTCTCAAAATCAAATATTCTTGATGAAAATGAGCCAAAAGCTTGAAAGTGGCTCAAAATAAGTGAGTCGCAAAAGTAAATTCCATAATGTATTCAGTAAGCTATTCTGAAAAGCTGAAGTCAATCAGTTGAACTAAATAATTGTGAACCTTTATCCACTGCTCAACCTTGGCAGAGCAGTCTATGTTAAATATGTGACCCATTGGGCAGGACCAAATTTGACACCAGAGTCGTCAGTTGAACAAACTTCATAGAGGGACATATAAACGTATGATAGCTGCAACATATTAGACTTCTAGCTCGTGTATTTTCAGAGAAGATTTTTCTATATATTAACATTTATGTAAATCTACAACCGCCAGGGTGTGCTCAGATTTTTCCGCAGTGTCACCATTTGAAACAACTTGGTAAAGGACCATACGCTAGTGCTGCATGCAATATACGAGAGCTCTATACGTTATGGTTTCAGAAAATAAAAGTGTTTAGGTGTTTGCCTATACAAGTCTATCTAAAACATGTGACCACTGGGGCGAGGAAAAAAAATTGACCCCATGGTCGCCATTTCAACAAACTTGAAAGAGGACCATAAGCTTATTGACTTTTTTTTCAAAATATGTCGTGTGGTTTTTAATAAGAAGACTTTTTACAGTTTGTACTATTTTAAGTAACGGCAGCCATCTAGAATGTCCGATTGACCTATATGTTATCCGTAAGGTCCCAGCTCTCAGGAGTATCCATGTGACATTTGAGTAAAATTAATCTCACGGTTTCAGAGAAACTTCTGCTAATGAACGCGACGCCAACGAACGAAATGCCATCGCATAAGCCCTGATGGTGCCTACATTCGGAAACCATAACCAGAAATTAGAGGGAGAGACGGGGTTGCGGGTGGGGGTAAGAGAAGGGGTGATGTTGGGGAGCTGTGGTCAGGGATATTAACTGACGTTAATTGGAAAATCATAATCAGAGAATAATGGGACCGGGGGAGTTGCGGTGGAGGTGTGGGAGGAGGGGGTTCTGCTATCTAATGTAAATAAGCTCTTATATTTGGACACACAACAAAGAACGGAATATATATTTTTTCTTTTATAATCATATGCAAGTGCATGCCATCACCTCACTATTTGCCATCCATTGTATACTGAAATGGCATTGCTAGCCTTAACGCACTAATATTACAAGGACATTTAAGATATTTCAGCTACTATAAGTATATGTTAATCAGACGCAAACGACGACGACGACGATGTCAGGATGGTGAAAATAGCTCTTCGTTTTTTTGTGTGTTCTTTTCAAAACATACTAGCTTAAAATCGAACATTTCCGCAAATAATTATATTGAAAATTATTCCTATATAAGATTTGTGTCCCGTGCAGCTTTTTTTTGTTTATGAAATATAATCGGCTTTCTTTTTTGCTTATGAAATATAATCGGCTTTTTTTTTGTTTATAAAATATAATCGGCTTTTTTTTTTGCTTATGAAATATAATCGGCTTATTTTTTTGTTTATGAAATATAATCGGAAGCCGTGTATTTAACAAATAATGTATGGTGCTTCGGTCCATATGCACGTTTATGGACTGGGCAGTCAGACATAGAGTGTTATATGTATATATAACGTTCTAGGTCTGACTGCCCAGTCCATAAACTTCATATGGACCGAAGCACCATAAATTATTTGTTATATTATACCGAATCTGACCAACAAATTAAATCAATATGTTTTATGATTTATTTTGACGTCGTTTTTTTCACACCTCCGTTAATATAGATATCGGACCGGGCGCCCGGTCAAATATGCAATTTATGGACCGGATGACGTCACATTAAACAAAGAGTGGAATATGCAAATGAGGTATAATATTGATCGATGTTGCCTGTACGAAGGCTAGATACAATTTGATATTTTTTGGCTTATATATCGATTTTCTGGTGCTTGTCGAATTGAAACTTCTTCACCCGTGACTCGTTCATATACTTGTTTAAGTATAACGTCTGTAGCTTTAAGGATGTTTTGTTGTCAAGTATGTCAATACTTGATTTTGTATCTGTATTTTAACGAAGGATAACTGTAGGTTTAACATAACCGTGTTTTTTTTCGTATTAGCCTCCCTTGTTTACAGATTATTATTGACCAACGGCATAATATAATTTCCACATAGTAGGTATTTTCATTATGTGATGGCAAGTAATAAGCATAATCAAATCATAAATATATTGTAGGAGTTATCGTAAACAATAAATACAAAGAGATTGACGTGAATGCAGTTTAACGGTTCATCAACACATTTTTGGTTATTCAGAGCCATCTAAAAGAGAATTATACATAGGAATCCAGGAACCTGTTCTACTCTTACTAACAAATTGATTCCTATGGTTCTTTAACGTCCACGGAGGATAGGCTCGTCAACACATTATAGAGAGTCGTCCTAGAGATCGGGAAACGGCTCATAGAAATCCGGGAACCTGCCTTACTCTTACTTACAAAAAGCCTATGGGTCTTTTCTGTGCTCTGAGAATAGACTACAATTCACGTAACTGCCCCGTTTATGCCCATCCGACGAGGCTAACGGAAGGTTTCTTGCCCAAGAACACACCGACAAAACTCAGTCGCACCGGTGAGTCTTGAACCCGGGAACGTCGGATTTCAAGTACACCGTGCTACCCATTAGGCAAACTTTTGTTTTGTTTCCCGTGTGTGGTTGTATACAACACTCTCGAGATATATTTGTGAACTGGTGTTCTTGTTCCCGTGTGTGGTTGTATGCAACATTCACGAGATATTTGTGTGAGCTGTTGTTCTTGTTTCCCTTGTGTGGTTGTATACAACACTCCCGAGATATATGTGTGAGCTGTTGTTCTTGTTTCCCGTGTGTGGTTGTATAAAACACTCTCGAGATATATTTGTGAACTGGTGTTCTTGTTCCCGTGTGTGGTTGTATGCAACATTCACGAGATATTTGTGTGAGCTGTTGTTCTTGTTTCCCTTGTGTGGTTGTATACAACACTCCCGAGATATATGTGTGAGCTGTTGTTCTTGTTTCCCGTGTGTGGTTGTATAAAACACTCTCGAGATATATTTGTGAGCTGGTGTTCTTGTTCCCGTGTGTGGTTGTATGCAACATTCACGAGATATATATGTGAGCTGTTGTTCTTGTTTCCGTTGTGTGATTGTATGCAACACACTCGAGATATATCTTGTTTCCCTTGTGTGGCTGTATACAACAATCTCGAGATATATGTGTGAGCTGCTGTTCTTGTTTCCCGGGTGTGATTGTATACAACACTCTCGAGATATATCTTGTTTCCCTTGTGTGGCTGTATACAACAATCTCGAGATATATGTGTGAGCTGTTGTTCTTGTTTCCCTCGTGTGGTTGTATACAACACTCTCGAGATATATGTTTGAGCTGGTGTTCTTGTTTCCCTTGTGTGCTGGTATACAACACTCTCGAGATATATGTGTGACCTGTTGTTTTTGTTTCCCTTGTGTGGTTGTATACAACACTCCCGAGATATATGTGTGAGCTGTTGTTCTTGTTTCCCTTGTATGATTGTATACAACACTCCCGAGATATATGTGTGAGCTGTTGTTCTTGTTTCCTTTGTATGATTGTATACAACACTCCCGAGATATATGTGTGAGCTGTTGTTCTTGTTTCCCGTGTGTGGTTGTATAAAACACTCTCGAGATATATTTGTGAGCTGGTGTTCTTGTTCCCGTGTGTGGTTGTATGCAACATTCACGAGATATATGTGTGAGCTGTTGTTCATGTTTTCCTTGTGTGATTGTATACAACACTTATGTGTGAGCTGTTGTTCTTGTTTGCAGTGTGTTGTGATTATATGCAACATTGTCGAGATATATGTGTGAGCTGTTGTTCTTGGTTCCCTTGTATGATTGTATACAACACTCTCGAGATATGTGTGTGAGCTGTTGTTCTTGGTTCCCTTGTATGATTGTATACAACACTCTCGAGATATGTGTGTGAGCTGTTGTTCTTGTTTCCCTTGTATGATTGTATACAACACTCTCGAGATATGTGTGTGAGCTGTTGTTCTTGGTTCCCTTGTATGATTGTATACAACACTCTCGAGATATGTGTGTGAGCTGTTGTTCTTGTTTCCCTTGTTTGATTGTATATAACACTCTCGAGATATGTTTTTGAGCTGTTGTTCTTGGTTCCCTTGTATGATTGTATACAACACTCTCGAGATATGTGTGTGAGCTGTTGTTCTTGTTTCCCTTGTTTGATTGTATACAACACTCTCGAGATATGTGTGTGAGCTGTTGTTCTTGTTTCCCTTGTTTGATTGTATACAACACTCTCGAGATATGTGTGTGAGCTGTTGTTCTTGGTTCCCTTGTATGATTGTATACAACACTCTCGAGATATATGTGTGAGCTGTTGTTCTTGGTTCCCTTGTTTGATTGTATACAACACTCTCGAGATATGTGTGTGAGCTTTTGTTCTTGTTTCCCTTGTTTGATTGTATACAACACTCTCGAGATATGTGTGTGAGCTGTTGTTCTTGTTTCCCTTGTATGATTGTATACAACACTCTCGAGATATGTTTTTGAGCTGGTGTCCTTGTTTTCCGTGTGTGATTGTATACAACATTGTCGAGATGTATGTGTGAGCTGTTGTTCTTGTTTGCCTTGTGTGATTGTATACAACACTCTCGAGATATATGTGTGAGCTGTTGTTCTTTTTTCCCGTGTGTGATTGTACGCAGCACTCGCGAGAGATATGTGTGAGCTTTTATTCTTGTTTTCCGTGTGTGCTTGTATACAACATTTTCGAGATGCATGTGTGAGCTGTTGTTCTTGTGTGCATTGTTTGCTTGTATACAACTCTTTCGAGATATATGTTTGAGGTTTTGTTCTTGTGTCCCGTGTGTTGTTGTATCAAGACACTGTCGAGACATATGTGTGAGCTGTTGTTCTTGTTTTCCGTGTGTGTTTGTATACAAGACTTTAGAAATATATCCCTGATTGTATACAACATTCTCGAGATGCATGTGTGAGCTGTTGTTCTTGTTTGCCTTGTGTGCTTGTATACAACTCTTTCGAGATATATGTTTGAGGTTGTGTTCTTGTTGCCCGTGTGTTGTTGTATCAAGACACTGTCGAGACATATGTGTGAGCTGTTGTTCTTTTTTCCCTTGTGAGCTTGTATAGAACACTTTCGAGATATATTTGTGAGCTGTTGTTCTTGTTTTCCGTGTGTGATTGTATGCAACATTCTCGAGATATATGTGTGAGCTGTTGTTCTTGTTTTCCTTGTGTGCTTGTATAAAACACTTTCGAGATATATATGTGAGCTGTTGTTCTTGTTTCCCGTGTGTGATTGTATGCAACATTCTCGAGATATAGGTGTTAGTTGGTAGTCTTGTTTCCCTCGAGATATATGTGTGAGCTGTTGTCCTTGCTTCCCGTTTATGGTTGTATACAACACTCTCGTTATATATGTGCGAACTGTTGTTTGTATGAAGAATCTATCAAGATATTCGTGCTAACTGTTGTTTTTATTTCCCTTGTGTGTTTGTATGAAAACACTATCGAGACATATGTGTTAGCTGTTGTTCTTGTTTCCCTTGTGTGTTTGTATGAAAACACTATCGAGACATACGGGATATATAGCAGTTGTTCTTGTTTCCCTTGTGTGTTTGTATGAAGACACTAGCGAGATATATGTGTTAGCTGTTGTTCTTGTTTCCCTTGTGTGTTTGTATGAAGACACTAGCGAGATATATGTGTTAGCTGTTGTTTTTGTTTCCCTTGTGTGTTTGTATGAAAACACTAGCGAGATATATGTGTTAGCTGTTGTTCTTGTTTCCCTTGTGTGTTTGTTTGAAGACACTAGCGAGATATATGTGTTAGCTGTTGTTCTTGTTTCCCTTGTGTGTTTGTTTGAAGACACTAGCGAGATATATGTGTTAGCTGTTGTTCTTGTGTCCCTTAGACACCATCGAGGCATGTGTTAGCTGTTGTTCTTGTTTCCCTTGTGTGTTTGTATGAAGACACTAGCGAGATATATGTGTTAGCTGTTGTTCTTGTTTCCCTTGTGTGTTTGTTTGAAGACACTAGCGAGATATGTGTGTTAGCTGTTGTTCTTGTTTCCCTTGTGTGTTTGTATGAAGACACTAGCGAGATATATGTGTTAGCTGTTGTTCTTGTTTCCCTTGTGTGTTTGTATGAAGACACTAGCGAGATATATGTGTTAGCTGTTGTTCTTGTTTCCCTTGTGTGTTTGTATGAAGACACTAGCGAGATATATGTGTTAGCTGTTGTTCTTGTTTCCCTTGTGTGTTTGTTTGAAGACACTAGCGAGATATATGTGTTAGCTGTTGTTCTTGTTTCCCTTGTGTGTTTGTATGAAGACACTAGCGAGATATATGTGTTAGCTGTTGTTCTTGTTTCCCTTGTGTGTTTGTATGAAGACACTAGCGAGATATACGTGTTAGCTGTTGTTCTTGTTTCCCTTGTGTGTTTGTATGAAGACACTAGCGAGATATATGTGTTAGCTGTTGTTCTTGTTTCCCTTGTGTTTGTATGAAGACACTAGCGAGATATATGTGTTAGCTGTTGTTCTTGTTTCCCTTGTATGTTTGTTTGAAGACACTAGCGAGATATATGTGTTAGCTGTTGTTCTTGTTTCCCTTGTGTGTTTGTATGAAGACACTAGCGAGATATATGTGTTAGCTGTTGTTCTTGTTTCCCTTAGACACTATCGAGGCATGTGTTAGCTGTTGTTTTTGTTTCCCTTGTGTGTTTGTATGAAGACACTAGCGAGATATATGTGTTAGCTGTTGTTCTTGTTTCCCTTAGACACTATCGAGGCATGTGTTAGCTGTTGTTCTTGTTTCCCTTAGACACTATCGAGGCATGTGTTAGCTGTTTGTTTTTTTCCCTTGTGTGTTTGTATGAAGACACTAGCGAGATATATGTGTTAGCTGTTGTTCTTGTTTCCTTTGTGTTTGTATGAAGACACTAGCGAGATATATGCGTTAGCTGTTGTTCTTGTTTCCCTTGTGT
The DNA here is from genome assembly GCA_037043455.1 of Cyrtodaria siliqua. NCBI lineage: Eukaryota > Metazoa > Mollusca > Bivalvia > Adapedonta > Hiatellidae > Cyrtodaria > Cyrtodaria siliqua. The sequence continues at coordinate 74,267 of JAWPHD010009906.1, forward strand.
GTTTGTATGAAGACACTATCGAGACATATGTTATCTGTTTGTTTTTTCCTCATGTGTGTGTGTGTATGAAGACACTAGCGAGATATACGTGTTAGCTGTTGTTCTTGTTTCCCTTGTGTTTGTATGAAAACATCAGCGAGACATACGGGTAAGATGTTGTAATTGTTTCCCTTGTGTGTTTGTATGAAGACACTAGCGACATATACGTGTTAGCTGTTGTTCTTGTTCCCCGTGTGCGGTTGTTTGAAGACACTAGCGAGATATATGTATTAGCTGTTGTTCTTGTGTCCCTTAGACACTGGCGAGACGTGTTAGCTGTTGTTTTTGTTTCCCTTGTGTGTGTGTATGAAGACACTAGCGAGATATATGTGTTAGCTGTTGTTCTTGTTTCCCTTGTGTTTGTATGAAGACACTAGCGAGACTTATGGGTTAGATGTTGTTCTTGTTTCCCTTGTGTGTTTGTATGAAGACACTAGCGACATATACGTGTTAGCTGTTGTTCTTGTTCCCCGTGTGCGGTTGTATGAAGACACTAGCGAGATATATGTATTAGCTGTTGTTCGTGTGTCCCTTAGACACTGGCGAGACGTGTTAGCTGTTGTTTTTGTTTCCCTTGTGTGTGTGTATGAAGACACTAGCGAGATATATGTGTTAGCTGTTGTTCTTGTTTCCCTTGTGTGTTTGTATGAAGACACTATCGAGACATATGTTATCTGTTTGTTTTTTCCTCATGTGTGTGTGTGTATGAAGACACTAGCGAGATATACGTGTTAGCTGTTGTTCTTGTTTCCCTTGTGTTTGTATGAAAACATCAGCGAGACATACGGGTAAGATGTTGTAATTGTTTCCCTTGTGTGTTTGTATGAAGACACTAGCGACATATACGTGTTAGCTGTTGTTCTTGTTCCCCGTGTGCGGTTGTATGAAGACACTAGCGAGATATATGTATTAGCTGTTGTTCTTGTGTCCCTTAGACACTGGCGAGACGTGTTAGCTGTTGTTTTTGTTTCCCTTGTGTGTGTGTATGAAGACACTAGCGAGATATATGTGTTAGCTGTTGTTCTTGTTTCCCTTGTGTTTGTATGAAGACACTAGCGAGACTTATGGGTTAGATGTTGTTCTTGTTTCCCTTGTGTTTGTATGAAGACACTAGCGAGATATATGTGTTAGCTGTTGTTCTTGTTTCCCTTGTGTTTGTATGAAGACACTAGCGAGATATATGTGTTAGCTGTTGTTCTTGTTTCCCTTGTGTTTGTATGAAGACACTAGCGAGACTTATGGGTTAGATGTTGTTTTTGTTTTCCTTGTGTGTTTGTATGAAGACACTAGCGACATATACGTGTTAGCTGTTGTTCTTGTTTCCCGTGTGCGGTTGTATGAAGACACTAGCGAGATATATGTGTTAGCTGTTGTTCTTGTGTCCCTTGTGTTTGTATGAAGACACTAGCGAGACTTATGGGTTAGATGTTGTTTTTGTTTCCCTTGTGTGTTTGTATGAAGACACTAGCGACATATACGTGTTAGCTGTTGTTCTTGTTTCCCGTGTGCGGTTGTATGAAGACACTAGCGATATATACGTGTTAGCTGTTGTTTTTGTTTCCCTTGTGTGTTTGTATGAAGACACTAGCTGTGTTATCTGTTGTTTTTTTTCCTCATGTGTGTTTGTACGAAGACACTAGCGAGAAATACGTGATAGCTGTTGTTCTTGTGTCCCTTAGACACTATCGAGACATGTGTTATCTGTTGTTCTTGTTTCCCTTGTGTGTTTGTATGAAGACACTAGCGAGATATATGTGTTAGCTGTTGTTTTTGTTTCCCTTGTGTGTTTGTATGAAGACACTAGCGAGATATATGTGTTAGCTGTTGTTTTTGTTTCCCTTGTGTGTTTGTATGAAGACACTAGCGAGATATATGTGTTAGCTGTTGTTTTTGTTTCCCTTGTGTGTTTGTATGAAGACACTAGCGAGATATATGTGTTAGCTGTTGTTCTTGTTTCCCTTGTGTGTTTGTATGAAGACACTAGCGAGACTTATGGGTTAGATGTTTTTTTTGTTTCCCTTGTGTGTTTGTATGAAGACACTAGCGACATATACGTGTTAGCTGTTGTTCTTGTTTGCCGTGTGCGGTTGTATGAAGACACTAGCTGTGTTATCTGTTTTTTTTTTTCCTCATGTGTGTTTGTACGAAGACACTAGCGAGAAATACGTGTTAGCTGTTGTTCTTGTGTCCCTTAGACACTATCGAGACATGTGTTATCTGTTGTTCTTGTTTCCCTTGTGTGTTTGTATGAAGACACTAGCGAGATATGTGTGTTAGCTGTTGTTTTTGTTTCCCTTGTGTGTTTGTATGAAGACACTAGCGAGATATATGTGTTATCTGTTGTTCTTGTGTCCCTTAGACACTAGCTGTGTTATCTGTTGTTTTTTTTCCTCATGTGTGTTTGTACGAAGACACTAGCGAGAAATACGTGTTAGCTGTTGTTCTTGTGTCCCTTAGACACTATCGAGACATGTGTTATCTGTTGGTTTTTTTCCTCATGTGTGTTTGTACGAAGACACTAGCGAGATATACGTGTTAGCTGTTGTTCTTGTTTCCCTTGTGTTTGTATGAAGACACTGGCGAGACATATGGGTTAGATGTTGTTATTGTTTCCCTTGTGTGTTTGTATGAAGACACTAGCGAGATATATGTGTTATCTGTTGTTCTTGTGTCCCTTAGACACTATCGAGATATGTTTTATCTGTTGTTTTTGTTTCCCTTGTGTTTGTATGAAGACACTAGCGAGATATATGTGTTAGCTGTTGTTCTTGTGTCCCTTAGACACTATCGAGACATGTGTTATCTGTTGTTCTTGTTTCCCTTGTGTGTTTGTACGAAGACACTAGCGAGATATACGTGTTAGCTGTTGTTCTTGTTTCCCTTGTGTTTGTATGAAGACACTGGCGAGACATATGGGTTAGATGTTGTTATTGTTTCCCTTGTTTGTTTGTATGAAGACACTAGCGACATATACGTGTTAGCTGTTGTTTTTGTTCCCTTGTGTTTGTATGAAGACACTAGCGACATATACGTGTGAGGTGTTGTTTTTCCTTCTAAAATTCCGTGGGTTGGGGAGTGGGGGGAGGACATGCCCCCGGACCCCACTAGTAACAGCTACGCCCCTGCATGAAGACACTATCGAGATGTATGCGTTAGAATAGCTTTTGTTCTTGTTTCATTTATGACATTATATCGAGATAATATAGAGATGTACGTTTAAGCGGTTGCTTTATTTCTCAGACGTAATTTATAAAGTATCAAGACATACCAATTAAGATGTCATTTCCCCTGAAAATACGGGTTATTCTTGCTTTAAATGGGCCTAGGTATGATTGATGCCAATGTAAACATTTGTTTTCATGTAATCAATAACAAACACCAACAATCAATACGTATGCCACACCTATAACCTTACAACTTTGGAATTATTTAAGACGTGAGAATCATGGCTCTGATGGTAGTATGTACCTTGGCAGGTACACAACATAAGAGCTACGATTCTCGCAGCTAGAGTTCTTCGTGGAAGTTAGGGACATGTTTCCGTCAAAATCAAGGGAAGTGTGTAGAAGGCCAAGGGCTACCCTTTAACATACGTATTATGGGAGATGGTAGTCTACTTCTTGTTAGTTGTCTTAATGTACTGCCATACAAGTAAAGTCTATAGGGTATGATAAAAGAGTATTTTGGCCGCCAAAATATTTTTAAAAAAAAATGAAAACAATATTATTTTACTATATTTCGTCCTGCATGTTAAAGTAAGTTGATCATACTTTATCTTCAAAACACTTATTTCTTGTGTTTTATTTATCTAGATGGTTTAACTAGGTCGCAAAAAATAGCATGTTTGGTAATGTTGTAATATTTTGTAGTGTACCTGTCTGGGCAGATGTTTGATCCTAAACATATAGAGCGCACCTCCGAGCATACCTGCTTTTTTTTGTCTGACGAATTACCCCTTTTAACAACAACAAAAAATCAGCTGTTGCTAAGACTGAACAAAAATGTTTTTTGCTTTTTTTAAAGCATTGTTTGTGAGGCTTTGATACTAATTTAGAGCCTACGTTTAGTGAGTTTTGATAATGATTCGTCCATTTTTAGCTAAAACAGGTAATAAAAGTGTAAGCATTCAAAACTTCAATATTGGGCCAATTTTGCCCCCTATCATACACATTCCTTTAGTGTTTAGCCAACGTTTTCCACCAATAGTTTCCTTCCGATTTTAAATACTTGCCCCAATCATTTTTAGAGAATTAACAACCAGCACTCTTCATAATTTATAAGGAATTTCGATAAACATGTGGTAAATGCTAAGTCGGATAGAGGCTATGAAGAAAAATCTCCCACCATTTCGTTTTTTTAATGGTGAAGATTTCTCTTCATAGCCTCTATCCTATACATATTTGCGTGTGGTCAGGTTCCTATTTCCGTCGACCACATGCGCCGATCCGGGATTAAAAATAAAGAGTTTTATTCTGAATCTGCGACTGAGTCTTTCCCTTCAAGCCTTGGTCACAGATGTTCCAAATTATTTCAGTCAATTTACACACCTCATAGTGTGACTGAATAATCAATCTTACAAATTTAAATGTAAATATATGCCTACTAACCACCGCAAATGATATCATTTTCTCTCTTCTACCCATACAAACACGCAACTTGTTTATCAAACACCGCATGATGTCTTTCATAACGATCCCTATACAATACATCATGTCGCATGTTGAACGTGTCTTATTTCAAATACACGCTGCGCAGCGCATAAATGACTGCCATTTAAAATAACTGAACGATGTACTTTTGGGTGAAATTAATTTAAATATTTATTCACGTGATTTAACCCTAGATAATAAAAACGTTTTATTGAGGGCAACAGAAAAGAACGGGTATATTCAATTACCACAAGTCTATTAAAATTCCGACAGGTTTGAATAAATGATTTCCACCTATTGAATGTACCCGTCTGAACCGAAGATCGTCAATTTGCAACTAAAATGAATATGGTTGTGTATTTGCATAGATAAAAATCTATCTATATTTGATTAGTATTTACACTTTTGAATTACAATTAATGGGAAGAAATACTGGTAATATGAACGGGGACTTGATATACACACAAAGGGTGATATGGAAATTCATTATTACATTTATAGGCGGAAGAATGTCGGTACATACTTTTGCGATGAAGTGAGTTGTTGTTTAAAGAAACTAACCCACCAAATAACGGCAAAATTACACTACAAAACCGTGTAATAAAAACTCTATCCAGCTGTTTAGATCATATAATAATATATATGCGCTGATTAAAAGTAAAGGTTTATTCAAGGGTTCTAAAAAAATACCCGCGATAGAATATGCGTAAAATACATTATGAGTTAGTAACTCTTAATTTGCCGCTCCAGTTTCGGGGTTATGCCTGGTAGGTTAAAGCCGTTTATATTGTGTCTATTATGGTGGCTGATTTCTGCCATGTCGTCTTTTCGTTATTTCGCCGCGAAAAGACGACAGAACGAAAAGACGACAGGACGAAAAGACGCCAAATGCAGCGCGAAACGACGACAGAACGAAAAGACGATAGAACGTCAGAAAGAAAAGACGAAATTTCAAGGGCGAAAAGATGACTGAACGCCACGCGAAAAGACGAAAAGACGACACTTCAGCCGCGAAAAGACGCCATTTGATAGTGTTGTCTTTTCGTTATTTCGTGTGGCCTTCTGTCGTCTTTTTGTGATGCATTTGTCGTCTTTTCGTTCTGTCGTTCTGTCGTTCTGTCGTCTTTTCTTTCTGTCGTATTGCCGTTCTGTCGTCTTGTCGTTCTGTCGTCTTTTCGACTTCCGGTTGACATGCGCACTTCGGCACTGCGGCCATTTCCATGGGAAACAAGTGTAATGGTTAATCCATGTGTTATTAAATGCGCATGTCAACCGGAAGGCGAAAAGATGAAAGAACGACAAGACGACAAGACGACAGAACGACAAGACGACAGAACGAAAAGACGACAAAACGGAAAGACGACAGAATGAAAAGACGACAGAACGACAGAACGAAAAGACGTCAAATACATCGTGAAAAGACGACAGAACGACGAGACGACAAGACGACAGAACGACAAGACGACAGAACGAAAAGACGACAGAACGACAGAACGAAAATACGAAAAATGCATCGCGAAAGGACGACAGAAGGACGCACGAAATAACGAAAAGACGACAATATCAAATGGCGTCTTTTCGCGACTGAAGTGTCTTTTCGTTTTTTCGCGTGGCGTTCTGTCGTCTTTTCGCCCTTGAAATGTCGTCTTTTCGTTCTGTCTTTCTGTCGTCTTTTCGTTCTGTCGTCTTTTCGCGCTGCATGTGGCGTCTATTCATCCTGTCGACTTTTGATCCTGTCGTCTTTTCGTGCTGTCGACTTTTCACGGCGAAATAACGAAAAGACGAAAAGACAACAAATGGCAAAAATCAGCCACCATAGTCTATAGAGTTTGGATCCTCAAAATATGTAATTTGTATTATATACCTCGTCGTCAGTAGGTTTGGAAGCGGTATACATATGATGTAAAATGTGGATGTTGTTGGCGGGATAGCTATTTTAAAGGTACACATTGCAATCTTGAATTTTATCAAGAATTAAAATTAGCATCTCGATGTATTAATCCAGTATCATTTTAACTTTAAACATGCTTGCATAGAATTAAATAAAAGTTTGAGTTTTCATTTTTTTGTTCTTCCTTATGTTTAAATATATTATTGGTGCAATATTCTCAAAAGTTAGTGATATACAAAAACAATTTACTTTGAAATATTCTTATGTAGTTAGTGATATACAAAATCAGTTTGCTTTAAAATATTCTTAAATTTAATATAAATGATTGAACAAATGCAAAGTTATGTAGAAAACCTAATGGGACGCCTAATGGGACCCCCACTCCCCCCACGCCCCCTCCCTCAGAGATAGAGAGGGCGAGGATGCATTGAAATTCAATAACCATGTCCTACTTTTACTATCTAATAGTTTTGCCAGTGTTGACATATACACAGCATGTACTTTAAATAAACCATTTGGCCCTGCAACTATTCGTTATATGCATAAGAGCACTTGTATAATATGTAAGTTCAGCTTCGTTTTCGCGATACTCTAGTGAAACTATTTATTTGACATACATGTCATTAAAAAGTCGTATTCTAGTTTGATAATTTGATATGAGACTTCCGAAAACGTGTTCGACTGTTTCATTTTATGCTTTAATAAGCATATTGTTGTAATGTTGTACAGGTACCAGTATATAAGCCTGGTTACTGAGGACGCTGTATCTCTCTACTGGACTAACTCAGGCTATTGTTGCAATGTTGTACAGGTACCAGTATATAAGCCTGGTTACTGAGGACACTGTATCTCTCTACTGGACTAACTCAGGCTATTGTTGCAATGTTGTACAGGTACCAGTATATAAGCCTGGTTACTGAGGACACTGTATCTCTCTACTGGACTAACTCAGGCTATTGTTGTAATGTTGTACAGGTACCAGTATTTAAGCCTGGTTACTGAGGACACTGTATCTCTCTACTGGACTAACTCAGGCTAATACTAATGTTGTACAGGTACCAGTATTTAAGCCTGGTTACTGAGGACACTGTATCTCTCCCGTCCAGACTCTATTGTGCCCATCGCGGCAGGGCTACCTTGTCGTGTTCGTTGGCGGAGGGACGTAAAACCTTAGAAGTACACACACACACACACACACTGTATCTCTCTACTGGACTAACTCAGGCTATTGTTGTAATGTTGTACAGGTACCAGTATATAAACCTGGTTACTGAGGACACTGTATCTCTCTACTGGACTAACTCAGGCTATTGTTGCAATGTTGTACAGGTACCAGTATATAAGCCTGGTTACTGAGGACACTGTATCTCTATACTGGACTAACTCAGGCTATTGTTGTAATGTTGTACAGGTACCAGTATTTAAGCCTGGTTACTGAGGACACTGTATCTCTCTACTGGACTAACTCAGGCTATTGTTGTAATGTTGTACAGGTACCAGTATTTAAGCCTGGTTACTGAGGACACTGTATCTCTCTACTGGACTAACTCAGGCTATTGTTGTAATGTTGTACAGGTACCAGTATTTAAGCCTGGTTACTGAGGACACTGTATCTCTCTACTGGACTAACTCAGGCTATTGTTGTAATGTTGTACAGGTACCAGTATTTAAGCCTGGTTACTGAGGACACCGTATCTCTCTACTGGACTAACTCAGGCTATTGTTGTAATGTTGTACAGGTACCAGTATTTAAGCCTGGTTACTGAGGACACTGTATCTCTCTACTGGACTAACTCAGGCTATTGTTGTAATGTTGTACAGGTACCAGTATATAAGCCTGGTTACTGAGGACACTGTATCTCTCCACCTGCTATCTTCACCGCGTGCACGTCGCTGCATGGGCACTGATGACACTCATGATGTTTGTATAGGGGTCGCCTTGCCATCCCTATACGACATTACTGGTATGAGCACTTTATTCGCGTATTGTGGTCAATACTGGTACTACTGAACCGCTGTGATGGTTTAGTAGCTTGAGAGTCATTTGACCGAGAGTGAAGATGTCTCCTGCGTCCCGTCACAGCACACATCATCTGATGGCCACTGAAGTTGGAAGTTAAAAATCACACGTCCGGAGCCGAGTAGTTCACCGCCACAGCGGATCAAGGCAAACGACAGAAGGACTGAAAACCGAAGACGGAAGATGGCCATCGGGCGGTGTGTGCGGCGCAGGGGTCATACTGTGATGGGTGTGGCCCTAAAGGGGATTGTCCAGTAGCGTAGACAGCACCACCTAGACGTCGTTCCAGATCCCCCACTTCACCACCACAGCGACAACCACAGAGCGAAGGCGACATCTACCTACATACCTACAAGAGAAGCGACTACACAGCAACACAGCAGCACCAGATCAACCTACATACACATCTAGAAAATACCAGACTATATTGTGCCCATCGCGTCAGGGTTACCTCGACGTGTTAGTTGGCGGACGGTCTATAAACCTTCGAACTACACACACACACACACACACATACTGTATCTCTCTACTGGACTAACTCAGGCTAATACTAATGACCATAATTGACGAGGGCCTCCCAGGGTTTTTGGTGAACAAGGGAACATGGCCATTTATTTTTGGGGAACATGTGCACATTGTCTGTTATTGGTAATATTTTTATGGGGAACAAGGGAACATTGGAAACATATTTTTGGGGAACAATGGAACATTTGGTCATATTTTCAGGGATCAAGGGAACATGGACTCCCCCTGGGAGGGTCTCATTTATGAGGGTTAGCATCCCTTATTTGGGAGATGCTCTATAAACCAGGCTAACGCTAATGCTATATGATTTATGTGTTAGCATTCCTTATGTGTAGATGCTATAAGATTGATGAGTCAGCATGCTAATATTTACGATCATGCTAACCCCTTTTTTGGAAGGGACTCTTCTAAAAATGGGACCATTTCCTTCCAAAAAATGGACTCTTTTTTGGAAGGGACTTATATGAAGGAGGGATTTCTTTGTTCGGGGCTTTTCCTAGATACAAGAGATGAGATCATGTGAGAGAGACAATATCATTATTATTAAAATGTTGTAAATATTATTTCGTCATAATAGTTTCGTAGCAAGTAGAATTTAAGTAGAAATAAAGTTATATAATTGGACTATATATTTCTTTATACCTTTTGGGTAAGAAACTGTAAACATACTAGTATACTATCTTGCTCGGAGGATAAACGCCGATAGTCATATCCTTGTTTATTATTCGAATAAGGAACAAGGAACAATGAACCAATGTTCCCATTCCAATATGATGATACATTTGGTTCCTTGTTCCTTATTCGAATAAGGAATAAGTAACCAGATCCTTTTTGATTATTCCAATACACCTTCTAATTATCTAATTATGTATATAATCTATATTATTCTGTATTAAGTTTCATTTTAATCAGTCAGTGGTTGAACAAATCAATTCAGAAAAGATGGAAAATATTATTTATTTATTTGATTGTAAAATAACGAAACTATAATTATAGCTATTGAGATGAGAGCCAGTCTAGTGGAGAAAAGAAAATGTCAGAAACTGTAATATAACCCCCCGCAGATCACCGATAAACTAATCACAGCATCCTGAAATGCACGAAGCAAAGCCAATATATGTTTTAATGGAAGAAGCGCTGTTCAATTATATAGTGATTTAAATTATTACGTCTCCAGATAATAAACTATTTATAGTTTTGACTGATTTGTAATTGAAATAAAGTTCACTGAATGAAACTGGGAGAACAACATATTTGTTCACGCTGTTTAAACAGATAAAAAAACAGATTTAAATACGAACATACACATTCATACACTTACCGTATAGTCCTTTCCCAAGTCGAAAGAGGTCAATCAAATTTGTAATGTGCGACAGAGGGTAAAACCGGTAACATAAATGGTTAATTGTTCAAAATAAATAAAATATATCTTTTATTTTAGAAGATAGTTAGCTCTACTGGCCGAAGCTTAAAGGGTGACGTGTTGTCTGTCGTCCTCGTCCGCCAGCTCGTTCGTCCCTCCGGTGACTGTCCTGCGTACGTTGTCCGTTAAAGTTTGCCTTGTGAACACGATAGGAACTGCATTTATAACTTGTTATTTACCAATCTTTGTCAAGTAATTTTATATCAATAAAATCTCGAAAAAGTTTGGATATCGGCTAGTTTGGATTAATAACATCAGAGTTATGTCCCTTGTTTTATTCAATTTAAATTCAAAAAAGTTTATTCAAAGATTTACATATGTAAACAGCAATGGATATATAGAGAATATTATGTCAATGCCTTTTACTATCAAGATTATTAGGCGAGGCCTAGAAAACGAAGAATGGCGAGGCGAGGATCAGAGTTGAGACCCTTGTTTTGCCGAATCATTCCATATTCTGCCTTTGAACACTCATTTTGTATTTTATCCTTTGTTTATATTAAGGAAAACGCGGTAAACCAGCTAGGTCGAATTAGTGACATCAGAGTTATGGCTCTTGACTTATTGACAAATGATAAATTGTGCTTTGTTAAACCTTATCATCTGAGCTTTACCAAACGTTGTCCAAATGTTTATATCAATGAAGGCTTGAATAAATTCAATAATCATCAAAATTTGAGCAGAAACAATAGTTGTGCCACCCATCCCCGCCCCATCATCCCCCAGCATATTACATTTGTTTAAATCTGTTTCTATGAGGTAACCTCGATCATAGAGTGTAGAAAACCCTAGCCATATCGGACTAGAAACAATAGAATTAAAGCCCTTAAATTAGTTAAAAATGCTTAACTTTAGTTTAACACTTAAGCTCCTTCAGTTTCCCTTCGATCTTTACCAACCAACGTGTTCAAGATGTTAATATCATGATAAAAGCACTGGTAAGTTTGAACACCGGCCATATTTAACTCGCACCACCCCACACTCATCCGCACCCTCCACCCACATACTTCCCACCGTCTTATTTAAAGCTGTTCTTGTTTTATAAAGTTACCTCGGTCAACTGCAGAGCAGAGTTATGGTCCTTGAATTAATTAAAAATGCTATAGTTACGTTGCCAAGACTACTAACACCTTCATTTTTAATCTTTGCCTTGTGTTTATATCAATGACAGCTTGAACAAGTTCATGAACGTGTCACATCTGGGGGAAAACAGCAAATGTGTGGCCCTTGGTGGAATGAAAAGGAATTGAATTCGATAAAATGCTAAACCTTTCTTTATTAACGCTCTAGCGCTTTCATTTTTCCTTCGATCTTTACCAGCCAACCGTGTTCAAGATGATACTACCATGACAGAAGCAATGATGGGTGGTGTGTGGGTAGGTGTGTGTAGGGTGGGCGAGTTTTGTGTTCAACTTCTGAAACTTGTCGAAAATGTTCATATTTACGATGTTTTGTGTCAATTTTATTTACATGATCAGTTACCGGGTAGCTAAATTATACGCCTCTCCCACACCCACACCCACACTCACACTCACACCCACACCACATCCTCTGTTCCCGTTCTCCTTTATACGCGCGTATGACATTATCTTTGGCGCAAAGTATATTCCATTTGTTTTACAGTGTGTAAAATAACAAAGTAATAACAAGGATTTATGGAGGGAAATATTCCAGGGATTATTTTGATATGTTTGCGGAGCTTGGACTTATAATTCACCGTCCTCCGCGGTGGTACTCATTACTGCGGCGTAATGATACAGTTTCGTATGACCTTATCTCTTCTGATTAATGTTTTGTGTCAGTATTCTTAAGCATGCTGTTTCCAAACGAAGATTCATCGGAGGTATGCGTTTTATCGTTTCAAATAAATGCTACACTTCGAAGAAACAAAAAAGGTACTACAGGCAATCCAAACACGAACAAAGCCACCTACATAGTAAATGCATATATGCACTAAAACTAAACCCCAAGATCCTTCCGATTTTCAGATGAAGTTCTTTTGTCTGGAGCAGACACCGCGCGTGGGCTATCAGTACAGCATCCGCCTCGCATGCGTGAGGTCGTGGGTTCAAATCCCCAGTCGGTTGTCAGTATAGCGTGACTGGTTGGGGTATTATGTCGCGCGTCTACAGTGTGGTATTCCAGTGGGTCAGCACTATAAGGTTGAGCATTTAGTTCACTTCTACACGTAGAAATCGTCGTGTTATGACTAACAGATTGTTCAAAGCCACCAATTGTCTCGAACTATCGGAGTCTCGGCTAGGTGTTTGTGTAAAAATCATTACAGTTCACCAGATGATGCTTCAAGATTATATAATACACGTTTTTGTTTGTGTTACATCTACAACTGCCATCAATATCCCCGAATATATCATATGAATAAATATTTATGATTAAAAAAACAACAGCAAACAGCAACCACAACACCGAATCATTCAGTTTTCCATACCAAACATTTTAATTATCACTAACTAACATTTCGAATGAAGCTGATGCCCTGATGATAGTTTCCATGTGCTTTGAGAACGACATATATGAATCTTCCAGGTTACCTCTAGTACCTTTAATGTGTATTTTCCGAACGAAGGCAAGATAATGGTAATGTCATTTGTCATACAGGGAGATTGTATGGGCGGCCTAACCCATCAAAACATATAACTTGCTTAAGATGATGTCTCTCGTGTCACGATTTAACAAAAAACAACGGTCCATTCCATTACTGTTGTCTTTTAATTTAACGTCTTATTAAACCATTTTATGTACTTTTTCAGACCGTTCAATATATATGTGTAAACCGTTTGATGAAAACACGAATCGTTTAATAATAGATGAAACCGTTTAATGAAAGCTTTCGAACCATCTAATAAGTTATGAACTCATTTAACAAAAATCCATAGGCATGTGATGAAAAGCTGAGTGGAGTGGAGTGGAGTTGTGAAGAGGAGTAGTGAATGGAGTAGTATAAACTCCAACATTTGGAGTCGACTCCAAAATATTAAATCAGTTAAATGTGATGTATACAGTGTCAAAAAGGTTAAGTGAAAGATGTATTGTATCTGTTGAGTTTCTTGTCGATCTGTATAAGTCTGAAGAGAAACGGGGTACCTGAGATAAAATCTTATCTCGGCAGTTACTTTCCTATCCCGGCACGTGCACCTCTTTTAATGACGCCAGCACCTCTTTTGATGACGTCATGGTATATTTGATGACGTCTGGGTATTTTTGAACGGAAATAAATGGGAAAAAGGGGAATTAAATAAACGAAACAAATGAAAGCCTCGGGCTTCATTTTTTCTCAGCCTCACCTGATTAGCTGGATGGAATCAGGCACTAACATGATATTCTCTATTTATATCCATGTTATACACGTATACCCTTCATGGATAATTTCATACAAATATATTAATATTAACTTGATACTTTCTGGTGAATAGAAATAGTATCTAATTTTGAATAAACTTCAAATGTCGGTAGGTGGAGCTAAATATGTGTACGCATTCGGTGTGGTAGGTAGAGCTAAATGTGCCTGCTTTCGGTGTACCTCAGTAGAAAATAGCTACTCCACAGTCTGAACAAACTCTGACAATATTTATTTTTCTTGCACGTATTTATCATTACCAATCTCCCAAAGGTACGTTAGTGTTGGCGCTATAACAACAATGGATATTACTTTATTTTCCCCTTAGAAAATCTTGGCATCTTGACCGAACCGGAATTATATTGTTTATGTTCATGATGTTGCATTTTGAAGAAAAAAAAGAGCATGGACAACGTGAGGATAAAAAACAATTTCATGCAAATTCTTTAACTAATTGCTTAACTTCATGAGGTTGATTTAAAAAGATTATTTGTACACCAGATATAGAGATACTTACGCCACGCGGTTTAAAACGTTTGACGACCTTGAAAGTTGAATCGGTGTCCATACATGATATCTGGTACATCGTGACCTCAGCGAAAACAAGGTACGAGATATTGCGAAAGTTTAGCGAGATAATCCGATTGATCACCGTTCAAACACAATCACTAAATTACTTGTCGTTTCGTTAAATGGTTTATGTATATACCGAATTATTTCAAACGACACTAGACGGTTTCGTTCGTCATTAAATGGTTTCATTTGATACTGTTTCAACTAAATGAAATGGAGTTTTACTATTTCAAAAGATATGTTGTATGATCGGATTTTACTAAACTATTTCAAAAGATACCAGACGGTTTCGATGGTCATTAGATGGTCATTAGATGGTTTCAGTTGCAATGTTTCATTGTTATAAAAATGTTACAGTGTTGTTAAATCAGTTCATAACTGATTAGATAGTTCGAAAACTTTCATTAAACGGTTTCATCTATTATCAAACGATTCGAGTTTTCGTCAAACGGTTTACACTTATATTGAACGGTCTGAAAAAGTACATTAAATGGTTTAATAAGACGTTAAATTAAAAGACAAAAGTGATGAGTGGACTGTTTTTTTTGTGAAATCATGAAAAAAGCGACATCATCTTAAGTAAGTTAAATGTTTAAATGGGTTTGGCCGCTCATAAGATTGTGTGTATTTCAGATTCCAAGCCCTTCTGAACATGGAATAATTCAAACTTATGTATGGCAGTTGCATTTTTAAAGAGATATGAATATTTGCCAAGCCAACGTGCATATCATGGAATTAAATGCATGTTTAGTGTTATTCATGTTCATGCAATCTCAGTCGAATCACGTCACGCACTAAATGAAGTTTGACTTTGAAAAATGAAAACGGATTTCAAAGATTATTATAATTTACTTTATAGTCTTAATAAGCCTTTAAAATGCATTTCCTTTTAAAATGTTTTAATTTACTGTCAACATATCTGGACAACTTTGTTTTCGCCATAATGTGACGTCTTCAATATTTCGTGAGTTGCGATGCTGATTCTGGTCCGATGTGACGTGAAGCAATTTTACCAATGAAAGGCAACTTGTAAAGTATTGACGGATAGGACAGATGGTGGACAGACGGCTTCCCCTTGCACATCGGAGCGTGCACGTCGCGGAGAGGGCACGCACAGCACCTAACCTACTTTATCGCTGATTGAGGATCGGGTGCTGCGTGACTAATACCGATGTCGGCCACTGTGCTGCCGTCATAGCATGTAGCAGCTATTGGCTACAGCGAACTTCGACACCGAGAGCCCCGGCGCCACAGCGTTACCGACGTGAAAAATGGAATATGTTTGGACATCAGTTGTGAAATGCTGCACAGGGGTCCACCATGACGGGTTTTGACACACAGGGGTCGTTCCGGAAACACCTGACACCACCAGCCCAAACGTAGCTATCAGGAACTACATTATCACCATTAGCGGGTGTAGGCCAGGCCTCACTTCACCAACATAGAACGACAGCGACACAACACTTGACACTACAATAGAAACGACACCCATCAGCCAACCCAGATAAAACACACATTCCCCTAAATCATAGTCCAGACTCTCTTGTGCTCACGTTTTAGCGGTCACTAGGGGGAGCGACTGTATTCCTTTGAAACAACAACAAATATTTATTATAGCCTTAAAACATCATATTAATTAGTATTAATGAGTTGTGCACCCTAACCTAGTCGAGACGTCAAGTTTCCAAGACAAACAGTTTTTTCCAGTACTACTTTCTAACTTGATACACACTGACGCCGGTATTTGACAGCGACATGTTATGGAAAGCCTCGGCTGCCTTCTGTTGGCCTTTTGCATTTTGTGCAGTACGCTTTGTAAGTCGTTTTGTGCATTTTCTAAGTTGTTTTATGCATTTTCTAAGTTGTGATGTGAATTTCGTAAGTTGTTATGTGCATTTCGTAAGTTGTCCTGTGCATTTTCTAAGTTGTTATGTGCATATTCTAAGTTGTCTTGTGCATTTTCTAAGTTGTTATGTGCATTTTCTAAGTTGGTAGGTGCAAACTACAAGTCGTCGTTAAGTAGACTTTTTATCGGAATAGGTTTTGAAGGAAACACCGGTAGAAATGGTAGGTATTTAGTGAATCCCATGCTCTGCATACTTTAACAAACTTGGGCTAGGGACATTATACAATAAATTTTTAAAACAGAAAATTGATTTCAAAATGTGTAAGGGATTGTCTGACGTAGAGTTAATAAATCTTGGTCTGAAAACAATAGATCGGGTCACAGGTGGCAGTATCAGGAGTTGTGGTACAGGTGGCCGTGGGTACGGAAGATAAGGGGCGGGGCCGGGAGACAAGGGTGGGAGTCCGAAGACAAGAGGACGGGAGTCGGGAGAGAAAGGGGCGTGAGGTTTTTAAAATAGCAAGTTTGTAAAAAAAAAATGATGAAGAATTATTATAGTTTAAGAGTCGTTTTGGGTAAAACAGTCTATATCCTATCAAAATCCTTAATTGACCATTATCTTGTCTGCCGTACACGTTCTGTCTCCACGATAGATACGTTTATGGATTTTGTCCCTTGTTTATCAGTACTCTGAGAGAGAAGGGAGAAAAGGGGGCGGAGAAGGGAGATAAGGGAGGGAGAAGGGAGAAATGGGGGAGGGAGGAGGGAGAAGACGACCTCACGTAGCCCCTACCCATCAGTGTTGGGAACTAACAAATAATAATGATAATAAATTGAAAAATATATTTAAATAAAAGTAATATTAACGTGCTATTTGTTGAAAACAAAAATATTTTAAGTTTTCCTGAAAAAAGTCCCAGAGTATTTAAAATATGTTTGTTTTCAACAAATAACACGTGAAGTCCAGACTCTATTGAACCTATACCTTTAGGACGTCCTATTGGTTAAAAGATGGAGGGCTATAAACCTTAGGACTACACACAAAGACAAACAAATAACACGTTATATTTTTATTTTTATTTTATTTTATTTTTTTCAGACCAAGATTTATTAACTCCGTCAGACAATCCCTTACACATTTTGAAATCAGTTTTATGTTCTAAGAATTTATTGTATAATGTACCTAGCCCAGTTTCTTTTATCTAGACAGAGCATAGCGTCCGCTCCTGGAGCCGCCATTTCTACCGGTGTTTCCTTCAAAACTTATTCCGATAACAAGTCTACTTAACGACGACTTGTAGTTTGCACAAGACAACTTACGAAATGTACATAACAACTTATGAAATGCACATGACAACTTAGAAAATGCAGATAACAACTTAGAAAATGCACAAGACAACTTAGAATATGCACATAACAACCTACGAAATGCACATAACAACTTAGAAAATGCGCATAACAACTTGGAAAATGCACATGACAACTTAGAAAATGCACAAGACAACCTAGAAAATGCACATAACAACTTACTAAATGCACATAACAACTTACTAAATGCACATAACAACTTAAAAAATGCACAGGACAACTTAGGAAGCGTACTGCACAAAATGCAAAAGGCCAACAGAAGGCAGCCGAGGCTTTCCATAACATGCTCCTACCTTGAACATCGTCGTTATTGTAACATGACTGACAGCGTTACACACTGACGCCGGAATATGACAGCGACATGTTCCTACCTTGAACATCGTCGTTATTGTTACATGACTGACAGCGTTACACACTGACGCCGGAATATGACAGCGACATGTTCCTACCTTGAACATCGTCGTTATTGTTACATGACTGGCAGCGTTACACACTGACGCCGGAATATGACAGCGACATGATCCTACCTTGAACATCGTCGTTATTGTTACATGACTGACAGCGTTACACACTGACGCCGGAATATGACAGCGACATGTTCCTACCTTGAACATCGTCGTTATTGTTACATGACTGACAGCGTTACACACTGACGCCGGTATTTGACAGCTACATGTTCCTACCTTGAACATCGTCGTTATTGTTACATGACTGACAGCGTTACACACTGACGCCGGTATTTGACAGCGACATGTTCCTATCTTGAACATCGTCGTTATTGTTACATGACTGACAGCGTTACACACTGACGCCGGTATTTGACAGCGACATGTTCCTACCTTGAACATCGTCGTTATTGTTACATGACTGACAGCGTTACACACTGACGCCGGTATTTGACAGCGACATGTTCCTACCTTGAACATCGTCGTTATTGTTACATGACTGACAGCGTTACACACTGACGCCGGTATTTGACAGCGACATGTTTCTACCTTGAACATCGTCGTTATTGTTACATGACTGACAGCGTTACACACTGACGCCGGTATTTGACAGCGACATGTTCCTACCTTGAACATCGTCGTTATTGTTACATGACTGACAGCGTTACACACTGACGCCGGTATTTGACAGCGACATGTTCCTACCTTGAACATCGTCGTTATTGTTACATGACTGACAGCGTTACACACTGACGCCGGTATTTGACAGCGACATGTTCCTACCTTGAACATTGTCGTTATTGTTACATGACTGACAGCGTTTCACACTGACGCCGGAATATGACAGCGACATGTTCCTACCTTGAACATCGTCGTTATTGTTACATGACTGACAGCGTTACACACTGACGCCGGAATATGACAGCGACATGTTCCTACCTTGAACATCGTCGTTATTGTTACATGACTGACAGCGTTACACACTGACGCCGGTATTTGACAGCGACATGTTCCTACCTTGAACATCGTCGTTATTGTTACATGAATGACAGCGTTACACACTGACACCTGTATTTGACAGCGACATGTTCCTACCTTGAACATCGTCGTTATTGTTACATGACTGACAGCGTTACACACTGACGCCGGTATTTGACAGCGACATGTTCCTACCTTGAACATCGTCGTTATTGTTACATGACTGACAGCGTTACACACTGACGCCGGTATTTGACAGCGACATGTTCCTACCTTGAACATCGTCGTTATTGTTACATGACTGATAGCGTTACACACTGACGCCGGTATTTGACAGCGACATGTTCCTATCTTGAACATCGTCGTTATTGTTACATGACTGACAGCGTTACACACTGAAGCCGGTATTTGACAGCGACATGTTCCTACCTTGAACATCGTCGTTATTGTTACATGACTGACAGCGTTACACACTGAAGCCGGTATTTGACAGCGACATGTTCCTACCTTGAACATCGTCGTTATTGTTACATGACTGACAGCGTTACACACTGACGCCAGTGATTGACAGCGACATGTTCCTACCTTGAACATTGTCGTTATTGTTACATGACTGACAGCGTTTCACACTGACGCCGGAATATGACAGCGACATGTTCCTACCTTGAACATCGTCGTTATTGTTACATGACTGACAGCGTTACACACTGACGCCGGAATATGACAGCGACATGTTCCTACCTTGAACATCGTCGTTATTGTTACATGACTGACAGCGTTACACACTGACGCCGGTATTTGACAGCGACATGTTCCTACCTTGAACATCGTCGTTATTGTTACATGACTGACAGCGTTACACACTGACGCCGGTATTTGACAGCGACATGTTCCTACCTTGAACATCGTCGTTATTGTTACATGACTGACAGCGTTACACACTGACGCCGGTATTTGACAGCGGCATGTTCCTACCTTGAACATCGTCGTTCTTGTTACATGACTGACAGCGTTACACACTGACGCCGGAATATGACAGCGACATGTTCCTACCTTGAACATCGTCGTTATTGTTACATGACTGACAGCGTTACACACTGACGCCGGAATATGACAGCGACAGGTTCCTACCCTGAACATCGTCGTTATTGTTACATGACTGACAGCGTTACACACTGTCGCCGGTATTTGACAGCGACATGTTCCTACCTTGAACATCGTCGTTTTTGTTACATGACTGACAGCGTTAAAGCGGAACTTCATTGTCTCATCGACACATGTTCTAGTTTGTTTAAAGGGACACATGGCAATCAAAGTGTTTATCAATCATTGAAAAAAGTGTCTCGATTTATGTATCCAGTATCATTCTGACTTAAACCTGCTTGCATATAATTAAGTAAATAGTTAGACTTTTATTTTTCATCTTATTCTACGATAGGTTTAAATATATGTTGCTGGAAAATATATTTTAACAGTTAATACTATTCAGTTCATTAACATAATTAAATCGATTATTTTATGAGATCTAGTTTAGTGCATATTTACATTGAATACGCAAAATGAAACATATACTGAAAGGAAAAAGAAACGCATAATGGGTATTTCCGGCTATATATTGTATGTTAAACATGCTACTGCTAATCGAATGGTACATGGCGACATTAGGCCTGTCCTTTCGGAAAAAAGGTTTAAGCAGCACCGAACACACCAATGGTTACCCCTTTAAAGTTTCATTATCGACAGAATGCGCATTTGGCTCAAGCAGATGAGCAAACTTAGGCTTTAAACGTTGCAATCTCTTAACATTAATCACAATACTGAAATGGCTTGACATTTTCAAGCGAAATTTCAACATTTATGAATTTCGTGTAACAAAGGATACTTTGATTCAAAGGTCTACTACATGACAGAGTTGTCCTTTCTGTAATAAGTTGTAGCCCCTTTTTGTACAAAACACGTTGAAATATATCTGAAATATTACGTGGAATTAGGTGTATATAATAGCGTAGTATAGGCAACTTTTTGATTATGCGTTTCTTTTTCCTTTCAGTATAGTATGATTTAAGATTGATACCCTCTATTTTTCCAGATCACCTCCATTCCGTTTAACTTCAATAACCATTGACGGATGGGGCGGCTGGAGCAGAATCCGTGTATATACAACAAGAACTGCCCGGGAACAGTGATGAACGACTTGTAATTTGTCATACACTTCTGATTAAGGTTAAATGCACCTAACATAATACGCACGAGTCAGTGATTGCTGTGCTTAATCTAAGCACGACTATAACAGCCTTTGCGTCCATTGTAAACCCAGATCAGCCTGCGAGTAACTCGCAGGCTGATCAGGGTTTACAATGTCCGGCTGCTGATCAATTATTTCCCCCAAAACACTCCTGTGTCACTTAAATGGAATGGTCTAAATTCAAAGAAAGAACAGCCCATTATATATAATATGTAACGGGTTAAGGGTTAAATATAATAAGTATGGTTCGAGCTATATCTAAATGTTGCTTCTTCAACAAAACGTTACTGAAGTTAAACTGACTGGAGGCGATAAGGAAAATTACAGGGTATCAATCTAAACAACTGTAACACCATCATAATATGTTGCAGTTGCGCATTGAATGTAAATATTCACGCAACCAGGCCTCATAAAACAAACGATTTAATTATTGTTAATGAAATAGTTGTGTCTGGAAAACTTGACGACTCGGCTAGTTTTGGGTGCACAACTCATTAATACTAATTAATATGATACTTTAAGGCTATAGGAAATGTGTGCTTTGTGATCTAACTACCTTTTTAATTGTATTTAATTTTACCTACAACTGCTACCGAAATGAACACCATATGAATTAATATTCATGATTTAATAGCAAAAATCACACCGAGTCGTCATGTTTTTTTCCAGTTCAAACATGTTCATAAATACTAATTCAACCGAACTTAATATGCGGTTTATTTAATGCATGTGCACGTTTCATATGAAAATGAAGCACCTTTTGAGTGGTCGTTTCGTATGAAAATGAAGCACCTTATGAGTGGTCGTTTCGTATGAAAATGAAGAACCTTATGAGTGGTCGTTTCGTATGAAAATGAAGCACCTTATGAGTGGTCGTTTCGTATGAAAATGAAGAACCTTATGAGTGGTCGTTTCGTATGAAAATGAAGCACCTTATGAGTGTCGTTTCGTATGAAAATGAAGCACCTTATGAGTGTCGTTTCGTATGAAAATGAAGCACCTTATGAGTGTCGTTTCGTATGAAAATGAAGCACCTTATGAGTGTCGTTTCGTATGAAAATGAAGCACCTTATGAGTGTCGTTTCGTATGAAAATGAAGAACCTTATGAGTGGTCGTTTCGTATGAAAATGAAGCACCTTATGAGTGGTTGTTTCGTATGAAAATGAAGCACCTTATGAGTGGTCGTTTCGTATGAAAATGAAGCACCTTATGAGTGGTCGTTTCGTATGAAACTGAAGCACCTTTTCAGTGGTCGCTTCGTATGAAAATGAAGCACCTTATGAGTGGTAGTTTCGTATGAAAATGAAGCACCTTATGAGTGGTCGTTTCGTATGAAAATGAAGCACCTTATGAGTGGTCGTTTCATATGAAAATGAAGCACCTTATGAGTGGTCGCTTCGTATGAAAATGAAGCACCTTATGAGTGGTCGTTTCGTATGAAAATGAAGCACCTTATGAGTGGTCGTTTCGTATGAAAATGAAGCATATTATGAGTGGTCGTTTCGTATGAAAATGAAGCACCTTAGGGGGCACTCCACAGTTTAATGTACATTTCTCAATCATCAAACCCATGACAAGCTCTTAACCTGAATCCTTGAGCAAAAATAAATCACATCATCATTGTGTCATACATTTCTGAGAAGACAATAAAATTACCCATGTTTCCATACCAAATAAAAGTATCAAAAAGCATTTTCTGTACAACTTTAGTCCCATTTCTTTAAGATTACCCCACCCCTTAAAACATGCTAAAAATGCAATTTTAGCAATATTTCAAATGTCAATAAATAAAAATAAAAAAAATTCCTACACATATCAGGGTCATGTCATCACTCATAATGCTCTTGCATATCAGGAAATGCTAAATTTTACATACCTAGTCCGGCATTTTAAAAAGTTATTCCACGCTGATCTCTTCGTCAGTGAAAATCAACCATTTTAACTACTTTTAGGAAGTTTTTGATTGGTTCACATTTTTCTATTTATAGCCTCCAAAAATCCCAAAGAATGCATATTCCAATACACCAAAATAAACTTAGAAGTAATCAAAACTGAAAAAACATCAAACATGTGCTTCATAATTATTATAAAGACCATCCATGGACCTAAAAGATGCTTAGTTGATTTCTTTCTGATTTACACCATGGACATTCATGCGAAACTGAGGACTGCCCCCTTATGAGTGGTTGTTTCATATGAAAATGAAGCACCTTATGAGTGGTCGTTTCGTATGAAACTGAAGCACCTTATGGGTGGTAGTTTCGTATGAAAATGAAGCACCTTATGAGTGGTCGTTTCGTATGAAAATGAAGCACCTTATGAGTGGTCGTTTCGTATGAAACTGAAGCACCTTTTGAGTGGTCGCTTCGTATGAAAATGAAGCACCTTATGAGTGGTCGTTTCGTATGAAAATGAAGCACCTTATGAGTGGTCGTTTCGTATGAAAATGAAGCACCTTATGAGTGGTCGTTTTCGTATGAAACTGAAGCACCTTATGAGTGGTCGCTTCGTATGAAAATGAAGCACCTTATGAGTGGTCGTTTCGTATGAAAATGAAGCACCTTATGAGTGGTCGTTTCGTATGAAAATGAAGCATATTATGAGTGGTCGTTTCGTATGAAAATGAAGCACCTTATGAGTGGTCGTTTCGTATGAAACTGAAGCATATTATGAGTGGTCGTTTCGTATGAAAATGAAGCACCTTATGAGTGGTCGTTTCGTATGAAAATGAAGCACCTTATGAGTGGTCGTTTCGTATGAAAATGAAGCACCTTATGAGTGGTCGTTTCGTATGAATATGAAGCACCTTATGAGTGGTCGTTTCGTATGAAAATGAAGCACCTTATGAGTGGTCGTTTCGTATGAAACTGAAGCACCTTATGAGTGGTCGTTTCGTATGAAAATGAAGCACCTTATGAGTGGTCGTTTCGTATGAAAATGAAGCACCTTATGAGTGGTCGTTTCGTATGAAAATGAAGCACCTTATGAGTGGTCGTTTTCGTATGAAAATGAAGCACCTTATGAGTGGTCGTTTCGTATGAAACTGAAGCACCTTATGAGTGGTTTTCTCTTATATTTGTATTGGCACCAATTACTCTCCCAGATCGCCTCCAGTCCCTTTAAAGGGGCACAAGGCAGTCTTGATTTTTTTAAAATTCACGGCCTCCCGTTATTTATTCATTTTTTCATAACTTGCATTTGTTCAATCGTTAATATTAATTATGAAAATAGTATCTTTGCATATTATTAACTGTTGATTATAGTGCACCAAAATATATTTAAACCTATCGTAGAATAAGATAAAAAAGAAAAAAAGTCAAAATATTTACTTAATTATATGCAAGCAGGTTTAAAGTCTGAATAATACTGTATAAATAAACCGAGACACTTTTTTCAATGCTTGATAAAAACTTTGAAAATGTCGCTGTCACA